>JAPQNM010000013.1:4600709-4650709 GCA_029783475.1 Metacarcinus magister | reverse complement strand
ATATATATATATATATATATATATATTATATATATATATTTTACATCATATACCCATTGTGGTGGCCGGTAGGCATTGATGGAGGCTTATTGATGGTCTGCTTCCGCCCGTTAGTGGTTCAGGTTTCGATTTTTTATAGTGACGCCTCGATTTTCTCAAGTTTTCTCTGATGATGAGTGCGAGAGAGGCTAATTGCTGCGCTGCCACAAATGCATATAAACATTGCAAGTCCCGTTTGAGGATAGTGTATACCAGCAATTTTGGGTAATCTTTGGCCACTCGGCGGTAATACCAAAGATAGAAAAGTGGCTAGCGGATATTGGGGGATCGAACCCTAGGTTGTCCCTAGGTTGTCATGCCCGAACGCTGACCACTGCACTACCGCTATATGTATAATCAAACCTCTAAAGTGTTACCTTTGACTCCTTTCCTGCGAGTTACTGTTAGGTTACCAAGGAGTGAATACCTGGCCACAAAGAGAGAGGCCATCGTCGAGACAACCACCTGCACCGAGCCACTGTCCTTCACAATAACATAAACTAACATAACTTCAAAGACTCTTTGGGAAACCTTCACAGATGTGTTGAGTACACTATGTATAGTATGTAGGACTTCATATTTATATCGATATTGTCTGAGCAGTAGTTATGCAGATTTACCATGGCACGTTCCTCTTTGATATTCCCTACACGCAGCGGCCTTGACTGTACACATGTCCGATGCACTGCAAGCTATTTAACACTCACCTAAGGAGGATGTGGCAGCAGCAGCAGCAGCGTGAAACCATCCTGGCATACCCAAACACTAGCTCTCCTCACACCTCCACTCTTCCCATGGCAGCAGCGCCCCCGTGCGGGACTTACGGGCGAGAGGCGACTCCTGTTTGGTGGAGCAGGAGCCTCCTCTCGTACATCAATTGGCTGTTGATTTTAACATCAGGTCCAGATGAGGTTTATCCCAGGGTAATAAGGGAATGCAAAGAGGTGGTTAGCTATGAGAGGAGACTGAAGTTTTCGAAATTACACTCACTAGAGAGGCGTAGAGTACAAAGGAGTACAGAGGAAGAACATACAGCAACAGTTCCACTGGAATTGACGAGGCTGTCCGTGTAGCTACACGGGGCCTCCGAAATATACTGGCCTGGGTCTCGAGAAGTCGACGTTTAAAAGGTAGGCGGATTTTCACGTTTTCAGTGCATTGAAATGTTGTACTCTAACCCGATATTGCCAAACTACCAGATAATTTTAAGGAAAACTGAGCCCACCATCGTGTTTGTGATACATTGATGCATATCATGAGCGTAAAATAGTTACAATAAGATAATGGAGGGAAGATGAAATAGTGCATAAACATTTTTTGTCACATTTTTTACTTAAACTCATTGTAACTCCCTTAGCTTTACTCGCATTGCATTTTGAATCACTGATTCGAAATTTGCACATTTTTCCGATCCTTATGGTATGTAACAATTACTGATAAATAAAATATTAGGTGGTTAAAATGGCTAATAAAGTGAAATTACTGCAAACTTGAGGGTGACGGGTGAGTGTCGCTTGCAACAGGAGAGATGCAGCCTCAGGTTGCACGGGAGGGCATCACTGAGTGCTGAGTGCTTCAGGCAATGGAAGGTAGGCTAGTTTGCAGTAATTTTACTTTATCAGCCATTTTAACCACCTAATATTTTATTTATCAGTACTTGTTGCATACCATAAGGATTGGAAAAATGTGTAGATTTTGAATCAGTGATTCAAAATGCAATGCGAGTAAAGCTAAGGGAATTACAGTGAATTTGAGTAAAAAATGTGACAAAAAATGTTTATGCACTATTTAATTTTCCTTTCATTATCTTACATTAGGTGTAGTGTTACTGTAACTATTTTACGCTCATGATATGTATCAATGTATCACAAACACGATGGTAGGCTCAGTTTTCCTTAATATTATCTGGTAGTTTGGTAATATCTAGTTAGAGTACAACATTTCAATGCACTGAAAACGTGAAAATCCGCCTACCTTTTAAACGTCAACTTCTCGAGACCCAGGCCAGTATATTTCGGAGGCCCCGTGTAGCTACACTACTACTAAATATCTATTTGATAGAGACAAAAGGACAGCAAAGTGGAAGGTTCCTCTCCACTCATACCCTTCCATCATCAAGCACAAATTTGATGAGGTTGGATCTAATGATCTTAGATATGATTGGACAGCGACTGTTTACCCCGACTGAGTAACCAATCAGCAAGCAGTGAGTACAGGCAGCGAGCCTATAAAAGGGGGTCATCCACGTAATATCATTAGTCTTTTACAGACACCCAAAGGGTACAGACGTGAGATCATGTCTCTCATTGTTCTAACGGAAGAGCGCATTCAAAGCCTAACCAGGCAGCGACAGCAGGTGTTGGGTGAGGGTACATCCTGCAACGTGTTTTTGGTAGAGGTGAAGGGCGACCTGTGCTGCCTTAAGGTGGCTAAGGATCAACACTACGCCGGCTTGTTCCAGAAGGAGTTTAACATCCTGATGGAGCTGAATGGAGCGGCCGGCGCCCCTATACCATTGGGCAAAAGCTTCGGTTTCCCCGCACTCCTTACCACTTTCTGCGGTAAGACCACTTTCTGCGAGCTGTCCAGCGTGGCACCCGGAGACCTTGATAAGTTTTCCGCCTTCGAGTTGCTTGTACGTGACGTGCAGCAGCTACACAAGTGCGGCTACGTCCACGGCGATATCAAGGAAAATAACGTTGTGGTGCGTAGGAACGCTGACGGTAGTCTCAAAGTGTCCCTCATTGATTACGGTTTGACCTGTAAGAATGGAAGAAAATTGAAAATAGTCCGATCCAATCCCGCCGGCATGCCTTGGTTGGCCCCTGAGTTCCGGTGTGGTAAGCCCTGTACGGTTGAAGCTTCGCTGGATGTCTATTCTCTTGGTTACCTTCTGAATAACATCCTGAAGCAGTGTAAGGCGCGGTACCCTGCTCTTGAGGTGCTGGCCGCTATGGCCTTATCGTCTGACCCAGCACAGCGGCCCTCCATGGCCCAGCTGGCCAAGGCTATCAAGGCCTACACTCCCCTCCAAGAAAAGAAGTCAAAGAAGACTGCAGTGTTTCGTTATCTTCGTCACATTGGTTCATGTTTGTTCCCTTTCCTAAACGTCACTCAAGAGAAGAATACTGTGAAGCCGCAAAGTGTTTCTGTAAAAAACTGAATAGTTCTTTCAGATAATAGTGTCATTATTTAAGGTTCAGGCTTTGGTCCACCTAAAAAACACTGAAGATTTCATGTGTTTGAGGTTATACTTAATAACTGTAGTGTAGCAAATATGTATATAAACCTTTAAAGATTAATAAAATATATAAAAAAAAATATTGTTTGAAATACTTCCAATAACAAGTAAAGGCAATCATTGGTTCTTATCATGTAGTTATTTTAATTATATTACTAAAGATAGTATTTATACCATCTTCTGTGTTTGGTTAGTTTAATTTTCTACTATTCTTAACTAGGGAATTAGTGGTAAAGGAAATAGATAAAATGAAGTTGAAATCACCAGGTCCAGATGATGTTTATCCAAGGCTAATAAAGGAATGTAATGAGGTGGTTAGCGAGCCGTTAGTTAATATTTTCAGGAAATCAGTGGATTTAGGAGAGATTCCTTTAATGTGGAGGGAAGCGCATGTAATCCTTATTATCAAGAAGGGAAATAAAACAATAACGTCTAATTACCGACCCGTCAGTCTGACTTCAATTGTAGGTAAATTATTAGAATCTGTAATTGCAAATAACATTAGAGAGCATTTAGAAAGGTTTACTTTGATAGATGATTCACAACATGGGTTCACCAGGGGGTAGGTCATGTCTCACCAACTTATTAAGTTTTTATAGGAAGGTTTATGAGGCAGTAGATAATTATAAAAATTATGATATTATATACCTGGACTTTAGTAAAGCATTTGATAAGGTTCCACATGATAGACTACTAAGTAAGGGAAAGTTCTTCGCTGGATTAGATCTTGGCTAAGCTATAGACAACAAAGAGTTACAATTAATGGTTCTGAGTCTAAGTTGGGGGTGGAAGCAAAAATGGTTCCACAGGGATTTGTTTTGGGACCATTACTATTCTTAATATATATTAACGACTTAGACAGTGGGATTAGTAATGATATTAGTAAATTCGCTGATGATTCTAAGATAGATAGGATTATTAGATCAGAGTCTGACGTAAAGGACTTGCAGGGAGACTTAGATAGGTTAAACGAGTGGGTGGTCAGATGACAGATGGAATGTAATATTGACAAGTGTAGAGTAATGAATGTTGGTAACTTGGAAGGGAAAATCCTCACAACGGGTACAGCATAAGCAACGTAACACTTAATAGATCAGAATGTGAGAGAGATGAGAGATTTGGGTGTACAGGTTAGTTCAGATCTCTGTCGCAGAAAACAATGTAGTGAGGCTAGAAATCGGGCTAATAGGGTGTTAGGATTCATTGCAAAGACTGTTAAAAGTAGAAGTGCTGATGTTATTCTGAAGTTGTATTTGGCGTTAGTCAGACCTCACCTCGACTATGCAGTGCAGTTTTGGTCCCCGTATTATAGAATGAATATAGGATTCTTAGAGTCAGTGCAGAGAAAGATGACCATAATGATACATGGGATTCGTAATTTTAGCTATGAGAGGAGACTAAAGCTTTCGAAACTTTACTCATTGGAGAGGCGTTGAGTAGGAGGAGATCTGATTGAAGTATTTAATTAAGTGGGTGAAGGGTTTTAATAAGAGGGATATAGGAAAGGCTCGTACGATCAGTATTCAGGATAAAACAAGAAGTAAGTGATTCAAACTGGAAAAATGTTGATTTAGAAAAGAGATAGGCAGAAATTGGCTTACAAATAGAGTGGTAGATGATTGGAACAAACTCAGTCATGAGGTAGTTAGTGCACAGACGATAAGGAGTTTTAGTTAGAAAACTAGACGGCTTTATGGATGGAGATGAGAGGTGGATGTAGGTAACCACCTGCGCCTCCAAGCTACTGTCCCTCCCAAAATAAAATAAATAAATAAAAAAATTAAAAAATAAATAAATAAAAAAAAAAATATATATATATATATATATATATATATATATATATTTTTTTTTTTTTGACGATACAAAAACAGAAACAGAAGAAATTCATATATACATGTGTGTGTGTGTGTATATATATATATATATATATATATATATATATATATATATATATATATATATATATACACACACACACACATGTATATATGAATTTCTTCTGTTTCTGTTTTTGTATCGTCATTTCGGGAGGGAATGAATAGGAGCAGACAGGCAGTGTAGCCATGGGCTCGCCGCTCACCACGTGGTGGGCAGTGTAGCCATGGGCTCGCCGCTCACCACGTGGTGGGCAGTGTAGCCATGGGGTCGCCGCTCACCACGTGGTAGGCAGTGTAGCCATGGGCTCGCCGCTCACCACGTGGTAGGCAGTGTAGCCATGGGCTCGCCGCTCACCACGTGGTGGGCAGTGTAGCCATGGGCTCGCCGCTCACCACGTGGTGGGCAGTGTAGCCATGGGCTCGCCGCTCACCAGTTCAGGTTTTTCTCTGTCCACTTCTTGCTTGCCTTACGATCGAGGAATGTGTACTATGAGATGCAGACAAAAACACCTTGAATTAAAACAAATAGAAAAACTACCTAAACAATATATACTTGCGCTATTATATGCTTCCAAATCACACAATTTTAATCTTGTAAACGGTACATGATTCACAAAAAATACTCAATGACAACAGCTGGGTTGGTATTGAAGCAAATACAATATACAAATGAAAAACGAGAAAAAAAAATAATATGCGTATAAAGTCAGTGAGGAAATGGTTCTGGGTTATTGTCGCATCTTTTAATATATATTTTTCATATAACTTACTTTCTACTAACTTGCGAGTATATATTGAGATATACACCGATATGATTGATGTAGGTCTTCCACGCCTCAAATTGTCGGTCAGAAAACACAAACAAAATTTAAATCCTTTGCATCAGTGACTCATTCTTCTTATATTTTCCTTCTAAAGTAACAGGTAGTTTGTCTGTTCGTCTTTAAATTTTTTTTTTCTCTCGTACTTGCTTATAAATGAAAAATGATACATAATTTTCAGTATCAAGTCCTGGAGCTAAAATGTTGTATAACACTATTACTTGTGGGATTTGTGAGCCAGATTCATCCAGGTTTTCGAATACAGTGCAACTCCTCCAGCTGTTTAATTGCTGCTATCTCCATTAAAAAGTTTGGAGCCTTCCAGTATATTGCATTCAAAGAGAGAGAGAGAGAGAGAGAGAGAGAGAGAGAGAGAGAGAGAGAGAGAGAGAGAGAGAGAGAGAGAGAGAGAGAGAGAGAGAGAGAGAGAAAGAGAAAGAGAGAGAGAGAGAAGAAGAAGAAGAAGAAAAAGAGAAAAAGAGATATATAGAGAGGGTACGAGAGAGATAGAGATAGAACGATAGATAGATAGATAGATAGATAGATACATATAGATAGATAGATAGATAGAAAAATATAAAGAGAGAGAGAGAGAGAGAGAGAGAGAGAGAGAGAGAGAGAGAGAGAGAGAGAGAGAGAGAGAGAGAGAGAGAGAGAGAGAGAGAGAGAGAGAGAGCGGACTAAGATTTTTTAAGTTATAAATGAGTAGTGACGTCTGCCTCTTGGATATCAGCGAGTAGCTCCACCAGGGAGACACACTGGTGTTGAGGACAGGCACGGCTGTTACCAGAAACTCAGTGTGTGAAAGAGAGAGAGAGAGAGAGAGAGAGAGAGAGAGAGAGAGAGAGAGAGAGAGAGAGAGAGAGAGAGAGAGAGAGAGAGAGAGAGAGAGAGAGAGAGAGAGAGAGAGAGAGAGAGAGAGAGAGAGAGAGAGAGAATGAAGTCATAGAATCTATCCAGGAATACATATATTTATGATAAAAATTATGCAAGTCCAGATCATGAAGAATAAATCAAATGAAGAATAGAAATGGGATGAAGTGGTCTTGGTAGACAACAAAACGGTATGAAAAGCAATCTCCCATTATCACTGAAGAGAAAGGTATATAATCAGTGCATTCTACTAGTTCAAGCTTAAAGATCTGAAACCTGGAGTCTTATGAAAGGCCTGGAACGGAAACCTCGAAGTACCCGAAGGGGAATGGATAGAATAATGTTTGGCATAACATGGAGATATAGGAAGAGAGCATCATGGATTAGGGAGCAGACCAAAGTTGAAGACATCTTGAGCACAATTAGTGGACATGGGCATAACACGTTATGATACGAAGAAATAGTAGATGGATTGTTAGAGTAACAGAATGACAACAGCTTAAAATTTTGATATACCTTGTATGGTTGAGGCGACCAAAATTGCACCGTGTACTCTATAAAGGTGGGGTCTGACTAAGCCGATATATAGAGGTAAAATTATATTTTATTCTTGAAGGGAAAAATTGTATCTATAAAGTCCAGTATTCTATTAACTTTACCAGCGGCGTCCAGTTACGGTCACAAAGAGTGTTAGCTGGCGGTGTTACGTCTAAGCGAAGCCGTGGTCAAGGCTGGGGTGAATGGGTCTGTCAAAGGGATTAATCTTGTTCTCTCTTGAAAAGTGTTGTCTCCGAAGAAAAACAAAATTTATGGTGTTTTAGAATACTCAAAGGATTCACGAATGTTGATGCAAATTAACTGGTTTTAATCGATAGTTCGTCTTGAATGAAGAATAATATAGTAAAACTAACATGTAGACAAATACAACTAAACTGCACTGAAATGTTCTTTAAATGATCTCGTTAACCCATTCACCGTGATAATGAAAAAAGTTTCTTGTATCGCCTGTGATCTAATAATTTATGATTTTTCAATCTATACATTGAATAATATGCTTAGGATAGTAAATTTCTCCTGGTTTATCCGATTTGAACAGTAGCATCAACACTTCGTTTAGTCTTAAGTTACATAAGTTATACAGCATTGAAGTTGAATACAAAACGATTTCAAAGCCATGATACGAGGGAAGCGCGTTGCCAGACGTATGATACACCACCCACCTCACCATTTATATATATATATATATATATATATATATATATATATATATATATATATATATATTATATATATATATATATATATATATATATATATATATATATATATATATATATATATATATATATAATATATATATATATATATATATATATTATATATATATATATATATATATATATATATATATATATATATATATATATATATATATACATATATATATATATATATATATATATATATATATATATATATACATATATATACATATATATATATATATATATATATATATATATATATATATATACATATATATACATATATATATATATATATATATATATATATATATATGTATATATATATATATATATATATATATATATATATACATTTATATATATATATATATATATATATATATAATATATATTTATATATATATATATATATATATATATATATACATATATATATATATATATATATATATATATATATATATATACATATATATATATATATATATATATATATATATATATATATATATATATAGAGAGAGAGAGAGAGAGAGAGAGAGAGAGAGAGAGAGAGAGAAAATGAGGAGGAAAGTCATGTTTTTATATAAATATTAAGTTTCATTTTACTGCGTAATTATTAGTCATAGAACAAATATTCATAATGACAGTTGTACAGTTTAATTAGGTGTATCAGATGCTGCAATGATATTTCCAATATTTCTAATAGCTTTCGGGAAAATGAGGAGGAAACTAATGTTTTTATATAAATATTAAGTTTCATTTTACTGCGTAATTATTAGTCATAGAACAAATATTAATAATGACAGTTGTACAGTTTAATTAGGTGTATCAGATGCTGCAATGATATTTCCAATATCTCTAATAGCTTTCGGGAAAATGAGGAGGAAATTCATGTTTTTAAATAAATACTAAGTTTCATTTTACTGCGTAATTATTAGTCATAGAAAAAATATTCATAAATCAGTTGTACAGCTTCATTAGGTGTATCAGCTGTTACAATGATATTTCCAATATCTCTAATAGCTTTCGAGAAAATGAGGAGGAAAGTCATGTTTTTAAATATATATTAAGTTTCATTTTACTGCGTAATTATTAGTCATAGAACAAATATTCATAATATCATTTGTACAGTTTAATTAGGTCTATCAGATGCTGCAATTATATTTCCAATATATCTAATAGCTTTCGAGAAAATGACGAGGAAAATCATTTTTTTATATAAAAATACGGTTTTATTTAACTGCGTAATTATTAGTCATAGAACAAATATTCATAATATCAGTTGTACAGTTGAATTAGGTGTATCAGATGATGCAATGATATTTCCAATATCTCTAATAGCTTTCGAGAAAACGAGGAAGAAAGTAATTTTTAAAAAAGTAAAATTCAGTATTTATTAGTACTAGTGGAAATATTCATAATGACAGTAGTAGATTTTAATCAGGTCTATCAGATGCTGCAATGATATTTCCAATATCTCTAATAGCTTTCGAGAAAATGAGGAGGAATGTCATGTTTTTATTTAAATATATAGTTTCATTTTACTGCGTAATTATTAGTCAAAGAACAAATATTCATAATGTCAAATTTACAGTTTAATTAGGTCTATCAGATGCTGTAGTGATATTTCAAATATCTCTAATAGCTCTCGAGAAAATGAGGAGGAAAATCATGTTTATATAAAAATATTAGGTTTCATTTTACTGAGTAATTATTAGTCATAGAACAAATATTCATAATGACAGTTGTAGAGTTTAATTAGGTGTATCAGATGCTGTAATGATATTTCCAATATCTCTAATAGCTTTCGAGAAAATTAGGAGGAAAGTCATGTTTTTATATAAATATAAAGTTTCATTTTACTGCGTAATTATTAGTCATAGAACAAATATTAATAATTTCAGTTTTACAGTTTAATTAGGTCTATCAGATGCTGCAGTGATATTTCCAATATCTCTAATAACTTTCGAGAAAATGAGGAGGAAATTCATGTTTTTATATAAATATTAAGTTTCATTTTTCTGCCTAATTATTAGTCATAGAACAAATATTCATAATGACAGTTGTACAGTTTAATTAGGTGTATCAGATGCTGCAATCATATTTCCAATATCTCTAATAGCTTTCGCGAAAATGAGAAAGAAAGTCATGTTTTTATATAAATACTAAGTTTCATTTTACTGCGTAATTATTAGTCATAGAACAAATATTCATAACCACAGTTGTAGAGTTTAATTAGTTGTATCAGATGCTGCAATGATATTTCCAATATCTCTAATAGCTTTCGAGATAATGAGGAGGAAAGTCATGTTTTTAAATAAATATTAAGTTTAATTTTACTGCGTAATTGTTAGTCATAGAACAAATATTCATAATGACAGTTGTACAGTTTAATTAGGTGTATCAGATGCTGCAATGATATTTCCAATATCTCTAATAGCTTTCGGGAAAATGAGGAGGAAATTCATGTTTTTAAATAAATATTAAGTTTCATTTTACTGCGTAATTATTAGTCATAGAAAAAATATTCATAAATCAGTTGTACAGTTTAATTAGGTGTATCAGCTGTTGCAATGATATTTCCAATATCTCTAATAGCTTTCGAGAAAATGAGGAGGAAAGTCATGTTTTTAAATAAATATTAAGTTTCATTTTTCTCCGTAATTATTAGTCATAGAACAAATATTCATAATATCAGTTGTACAGTTTAATTAGGTCTATCAGATGCTGCAATTATATTTCCAATATCTCTAATAGCTTTCGAGAAAATGACGAGGAAAATCATTTTTTTACATAAAAATACGGTTTTATTTAACTGCGTAATTATTAGTCATAGAACAAATATTCATAATATCAGTTGTACAGTTGAATTAGGTGTATCAGATGATGCAATGATATTTCCAATATCTCTAATAGCTTTCGAGAAAACGAGGAAGAAAGTAATTTCAAAAAAAGTAAAATTCAGTATTTATTAGTACTAGTGAAAATATTCATAATGACAGTAGTAGATATTAATCAGGTCTATCAGATGCTGCAATGATATTTCCAATATCTCTAATAGCTTTCGAGAAAATGAGGAGGAATGTCATGTTTTTATATAAATATATAGTTTCATTTTACTGCTTAATTATTAGTCATAGAACAAATATTCATAATATCAGTTGTACAGTTGAATTAGGTGTATCAGATGCTGCAATCATATTTCCAATATCTCTAATAGCTTTCGGGATAATGAGGAGGAAAGTCATGTTTTTATATTAATATTAAGTTTCATTTTACTGCGTAACTATTAGTCATAGAAAAAATATTCATGATCACAGTTGTAGAGTTTAATTAGTTGTATCAGAAGCTGCAATGATATTTCCAATATCTCTAATAGCTTTCGAGAAAATTAGGAGGAAAGTCATGTTTTTAAATAAATATTAAGTTTAATTTTACTGCGTAATTGTTAGTCATAGAACAAATATTCATAATGACAGTTGTACAGTTTAATTAGGTGTATCAGATGTTGCAATGATATTTCCAATATCTCTAATAGCTTTCGGGAAAATGAGGAGGAAATTTATGTTTTTAAATAAATATTAAGTTTCATTTTACTGCGTAATTATTAGTCATAGAAAAAATATTCATAAATCAGTTGTACAGTTTAATTAGGTGTATCAGCTGTTGCAATGATATTTCCAATATCTCTAATAGCTTTCGAGAAAATGAGGAGGAAAGTCATGTTTTTAAATAAATATTAAGTTTCATTTTTCTCCGTAATTATTAGTCATAGAACAAATATTCATAATATCAGTTGTACAGTTTAATTAGGTCTATCAGATGCTGCAATTATATTTCCAATATCTCTAATAGCTTTCGAGAAAATGACGAGGAAAATCAGTTTTTTATATAAAAATAATGTTTTATTTAACTGCGTAATTATTAGTCATAGAACAAATATTCATAATATCAGTTGTACAGTTGAATTAGGTGTATCAGATGATGCAATGATATTTCCAATATCTCTAATAGCTTGCGAGAAAACGAGGAAGAAAGTAATTTAAAAAAAAGTAAAATTCAGTATTTATTAGTACTAGTGAAAATATTCATAATGATAGTAGTAGATATTAATCAGGTCTATCAGATGCTGCAATGATATTTCCAATATCTCTAATAGCTTTCGAGAAAATGAGGAGGAAATTCATGTTTTTATATAAATATATAGTTTCATTTTACTGCGTAATTATTAGTCATAGAACAAATATTCATAATGACAGTTGTACATTTTAATTAGGTGTATCAGATGCTGCAATCATGTTTCCAATATCTCTAATAGCTTTCGAGAAAATGAGGAGGAAAGTCATGTTTTTAAATAAATATTAAGTTTCATTTTTCTCCGTAATTATTAGTCATAGAACAAATATTCATAATATCAGTTGTACAGTTTAATTAGGTCTATCAGATGCTGCAATTATATTTCCAATATCTCTAATAGCTTTCGAGAAAATGACGAGGAAAATCAGTTTTTTATATAAAAATAATGTTTTATTTAACTGCGTAATTATTAGTCATAGAACAAATATTCATAATATCAGTTGTACAGTTGAATTAGGTGTATCAGATGATGCAATGATATTTCCAATATCTCTAATAGCTTGCGAGAAAACGAGGAAGAAAGTAATTTAAAAAAAAATTAAATTCAGTATTTATTAGTACTAGTGAAAATATTCATAATGACAGTAGTAGATATTAATCAGGTCTATCAGATGCTGCAATGATATTTCCAATATCTCTAATAGCTTTCGAGAAAATGAGGAGGAAATTCATGTTTTTATATAAATATATAGTTTCATTTTACTGCGTAATTATTAGTCATAGAACAAATATTCATAATGACAGTTGTACATTTTAATTAGGTGTATCAGATGCTGCAATCATGTTTCCAATATCTCTAATAGCTTTCGGGAAAATGAGAAGGAAAGTCAT
Organism: Metacarcinus magister; assembly: GCA_029783475.1. Taxonomy (NCBI): domain Eukaryota; kingdom Metazoa; phylum Arthropoda; class Malacostraca; order Decapoda; family Cancridae; genus Metacarcinus; species Metacarcinus magister. The sequence goes on along the minus strand of JAPQNM010000013.1, from coordinate 4,637,619 downwards.
GTTTTTATATAAATATTAAGTTTCATTTTACTGCGTAGTTATTAGTCATAGAACAAATATTCATAATCACAGTTGTAGAGTTTAATTAGTTGTATCAGATGCTGCAATGATATTTCCAATATCTCTAATAGCTTTCGAGATAATGAGGAGGAAAGTCATGTTTTTAAATAAATATTAAGTTTAATTTTACTGCGAAATTGTTAGTCATAGAACAAATATTCATAATGACAATTGTACAGTTTAATTAGGTGTATCAGATGCTGCAATGATATTTCCAATATCTCTAATAGCTTTCGAGAAAATGAGGAGGAAATTCATGTTTTTAAATAAATATTAAGTTTCATTTTACTGCGTAATTATTAGTCATAGAAAAAATATTCATAAATCAGTTGTACAGTTTAATTAGGTGTATCTGCTGTTGCAATGATATTTCCAATATCTATAATAGCTTTCGAGAAAATGAGGAGGAAAGTCATGTTTTTAAATAAATATTAAGTTTCATTTTACTGCGTAATTATTAGTCATAGAACAAATATTCATAATATCAGTTGTACAGTTTAATTAGGTCTATCAGATGCTGCAATTATATTTCCAATATCTCTAATAGCTTTCGAGAAAATGACTAGGAAAATCCTTTTTTTATATAAAAATACGGTTTTATTTTACTGCGTAGTTATTAGTCATAGAACAAATATTCATAATATCAGTTGTACAGTTGAATTAGGTGTATCAGATTATGCAATGATATATCCAATATCTCTAATAGCTTTCGAGAAAACGAGGAAGAAAGTAATTTAAAAAAAGTAAAATTCAGTATTTATTAGTACTAGTGCAAATATTTATAATGACAGTAGTAGATATTAATCAGGTCTATCAGATGCTGATATGATATTTCCAATATCTCTAATAGCTTTCGAGAAAATGAGGAGGAATGTCATGTTTTTATATAAATATATAGTTTCAATTTACTGCGTAATTATTAGTCATAGAACAAATATTCATAATGTCAAATTTACAGTTTAATTAGGTCTATCAGATGCTGCAGTGATATTTCAAATATCTCTAATAGCTTTCGAGAAAATGAGGAGGAAATTCATGTTTTTATATAAATATTAAGTTTCATTTTTCTGCCTAATTATTAGTCATAGAACAAATATTCATAATGACAGTTTTACAGTTTAATTAGGTGTATCAGATGCTGCAATCATATTTCCAATATCTCTAATAGCTTTCGGGAAAATGAGGAGGAAAGTCATGTTTTTATATAAATATTAAGTTTCATTTTACTGCGTAATTATTAGTCATAGAACAAATATTCATAATCACAGTTGTAGAGTTTAATTAGTTGTATCAGATGCTGCAATGATATTTTCAATATCTCTAATAGCTTTCGAGAAAATGACGAGGAAAATCATTTTTTTATATAAAAATATGGTTTTATTTAACTGCGTAATTATTAGTCATAGAACAAATATTCATAATATCAGTTGTACAGTTGAATTAAGTGTATCAGATGATGCAATGATATTTCCAATATCTCTAATAGCTTTCGAGAAAACGAGGAAGAAAGTAATTTAAAAAAAAGGAAAATTCAGTATTTATTAGTACTAGTGAAAATATTCATAATGACAGAGGTAGATATTAATCAGGTCTATCAGATGCTGCAATGATATTTCCAATATCTCTAATAGCTTTCGAGAAAATGAGGAGGAATGTCATGTTTTTATATAAATATATAGTTTCATTTTACTGCGTAATTATTAGTCATAGAACAAATATTCATAATGTCAAATTTACAGTTTAATGAGGTCTATCAGATGCTGCAGTGATATTTCAAATATCTCTAATAGCTCTCGAGAAAATGAGGAGGAAAATCATGTTTATATAAAAATATTAAGTTTCATTTTACTGAGTAATTATTAGTCATAGAACAAATATTCATAATGACAGTTGTAGAGTTTAATTAGGTGTATCAGATAAAGTAATGATATTTCCAATATCTCTAATAGCTTTCGAGAAAATTAGGAGGAAAATCATGTTTTTATATAAATATAAAGTTTAATTTTACTGCGTAATTATTAGTCATAGAACAAATATTAATGATTTCAGTTTCACAGTTTAATTAGGTCTATCAGATGCTGCAGTGATATTTCCAATATCTCTAATAGCTTTCGAGAAAATGAGGAGGAAATTCATGTTTTTATATAAATATTAAGTTTCATTTTTCTGCCTAATTATTAGTCATAGAACAAATATTCATAATGAAAGTTGTACAGTTTAATTAGGTGTATCAGATGCTGCAATCATATTTCCAATATCTCTAATAGCTTTCGGGAAAATGAGGAGGAAAGTCATGTTTTTATATAAATATTAAGTTTCATTTTACTGCGTAACTATTAGTCATAGAACAAATATTCATGATCACAGTTGTAGAGTTTAATTAGTTGTATCAGAAGCTGCAATGATATTTCCAATATCTCTAATAGCTTTCGAGAAAATTAGGAGGAAAGTCATGTTTTTAAATAAATATTAAGTTTAATTTTACTGCGTAATTGTTAGTCATAGAACAATTATTCATAATGACAGTTGTACAGTTTAATTAGGTGTATCAGATGCTGCAATGATTTTTCCAATATCTCTAATAGCTTTCGGGAAAATGAGGAGGAAATTCATGTTATTAAATAAATATTAAGTTTCATTTTACTGCGTAATTATTAGTCATAGAAAAAATATTCATAAATCAGTTGTACAGTTTAATTAGGTGTATCAGCTGTTGCAATGATATTTCCAATATCTCTAATAGCTTTCGAGAAAATGAGGAGGAAAGTCATGTTTTTAAATAAATATTAAGTTTCATTTTTCTCCGTAATTATTAGTCATAGAACAAATATTCATAATATCAGTTGTACAGTTTAATTAGTTCTATCAGATGCTGCAATTATATTTCCAATATCTCTAATAGCTTTCGAGAAAATGACGAGGAAAATCATTTTTTTATATAAAAATACGGTTTTATTTAACTGCGTAATTATTAGTCATAGAACAAATATTCATAATATCAGTTGTACAGTTGAATTAGGTGTATCAGATGATGCAATGATATTTCCAATATCTCTAATAGCTTTCGAGAAAACGAGGAAGAAAGTAATTTTAAAAAAAGTAAAATTCAGTATTTATTAGTACTAGTGAAAATATTCATAATGATAGTAGTAGATATTAATCAGGTCTATCAGATGCTGCAATGATATTTCCAATATCTCTAATAGCTTTCGAGAAAATGAGGAGGAATGTCATGTTTTTATATAAATATATAGTTTCATTTTACTGCGTAATTATTAGTCATAGAACAAATATTCATAATGTCAAATTTACAGTTTAATTAGGTCTATCAGATGCTGCAGTGATATTTCAAATATCTCTAATAGCTTTCGAGAAAATGAGGAGGAAAATCATGTTTATATAAAAATATTGTTTCATTTTACTGAGTATTTATTAGTCATAGAACAAATATTCATAATGACAGTTGTAGAATTTAATTAGGTGTATCAGATGCTGTAATGATATTTCCAATATCTCTAATAGCTTTCGAGAAAATTAGGAGGAAATTCATGTTTTTAAATAAATATTAAGTTTCATTTTACTGCGTAATTATTAGTCATAGAAAAAATATTCATAAATCAGTTGTACAGTTTAATTAGGTGTATCAGCTGTTGCAATGATATTTCCAATATCTCTAATAGCTTTCGAGAAAATGAGGAGGAAAGTCATGTTTTTAAATAAATATTAAGTTTCATTTTTCTCCGTAATTATTAGTCATAGAACAAATATTCATAATATCAGTTGTACAGTTTAATTAGGTCTATCAGATGCTGCAATTATATTTCCAATATCTCTAATAGCTTCCGAGAAAATGACGAGGAAAATCATTTTTTTATATAAAAATACGGTTTTATTTAACTGCGTAATTATTAGTCATAGAACAAATATTCATAATATCAGTTGTACAGTTGAATTAGGTGTATCAGATGATGCAATGATATTTCCAATATCTCTAATAGCTTTCGAGAAAACGAGGAAGAAAGTAATTCATAAAAAAGTAAAATTCAGTATTTATTAGTACTAGTGAAAATATTCATAATGACAGTAGTAGATATTAATCAGGTCTATCAGATGCTGCAAAGATATTTCCAATATCTCTAATAGCTTTCGTGAAAATTAGGAGGAATGTCATGTTTTTATATAAATATATAGTTTCATTTTACTGCGTAATTATTAGTCATAGAACAAATATTCATAATGTCAAATTTACAGTTTAATTAGGTCTATCAGATGCTGCAGTGATATTTCAAATATCTCTAATAGCTTTCGAGAAAATGAGGAGGAAAATCATGTTTATATAAAAATATTAAGTTTCATTTTACTGAGTATTTATTAGTCATAGAACAAATATTCATAATGACAGTTGTAGAGTTTAATTAGGTGTATCAGATGCTGTAATGATATTTCCAATATCTCTAATAGCTTTCGAGAAAATTAGGAGGAAAGTCATGTTTTTATATAAATATAAAGTTTAATTTTACTGCGTAATTATTAGTCATAGAACAAATATTAATAATTTCAGTTTTACAGTTTAATTAGGTCTATCAGATGCTGCAGTGATATTTCCAATATCTCTAATAGCTTTCGAGAAAATGAGGAGGAAATTCATGTTTTTATATAAATATTAAGTTTCATTTTTCTGCCTAATTATTAGTCATAGAAAGAATATTCATAATGACAGTTGTACAGTTTAATTAGGTGTATCAGATGCTGAAATCATATTTCCAATATCTCTAATAGCTTTCGGGAAAATGAGGAGGAAAGTCATGTTTTTATATAAATATTAAGTTTCATTTTACTGCGTAAATATTAGTCATAAAACAAATATTCTTAATCACAGTTGTAGAGTTTAATTAGTTGTATCAGAAGCTGCAATGATATTTCCAATATCTCTAATAGCTTTCGAGAAAAGGAGGAGGAAAGTCATGTTTTTAAATAAATATTAAGTTTAATTTTACTGCGTAATTGTTAGTCATAGAACAAATATTCATAATGACAGTTGTACAGTTTAATTAGGTGTATCAGATGCTGCAATGATATTTCCAATATCTCTAATAGCTTTCGGGAAAATGAGGAGGAAATTCATGTTTTTAAATAAATATTAAGTTTCATTTTACTGCGTAATTATTAGTCATAGAAAAAATATTCATAAATCAGTTGTACAGTTTAATTAGGTGTATCAGCAGTTGCAATGATATTTCCAATATCTCTAATAGCTTTCGAGAAAATGAGGAGGAAAGTCATGTTTTTATATAAATATTAAGCTTCATTTTACTGCGTAATTATTAGTCATAGAACAAATATTCATAATGTCAAATTTACAGTTTAATTAGGTCTATCACATGCTGTAGTGATATTTCAAATATCTCTAATAGCTCTCGAGAAAATGAGGAAGAAAATCATGTTTATATAAAAATATTAAGTTTCATTTTACTGAGTAATTATTAGTCATAGAACAAATATTCATAATGACAGTTGTAGAGTTTAATTAGGTGTATCAGATGCTGTAATGATATTTCCAATATCTCTAATGGCTTTCGAGAAAATTAGGAGGAAATTAATGTTTTTATATAAATATAAAGTTTATTTTTACTGCGTAATTATTAGTCATAGAACAAATATTAATGATTTCAGTTTCACAGTTTTATTAGGTCTATCAGATGCTGCAGTGATATTTCCAATATCTCTAATAGCTTTCGAGAAAATGAGGAGGAAATTCATGTTTTTATATAAATATTAAGTTTCATTTTTCTGCCTAATTATTAGTCATAGAACAAATATTCATAATGACAGTTGTACAGTTTAATTAGGTGTATCAGATGCTGCAATCATATTTCCAATATCTCTAATAGCTTTCGGGATAATGAGGAGGAAAGTCATGTTTTTATATTAATATTAAGTTTCATTTTACTGCGTAACTATTAGTCATAGAAAAAATATTCATGATCACAGTTGTAGAGTTTAGTTAGTTGTATCAGAAGCTGCAATGATATTTTCAATATCTCTAATAGCTTTCGAGAAAATGAGGAGGAAAGTCATGTTTTTAAATAAATATTAAGTTTAATTTTACTGCGTAATTGTTAGTCATAGAACAAATATTCATAATGACAGTTGTACAGTTTAATTAGGTGTATCAGATGCTGCAATGATATTTCCAATATCTCTAATAGCTTTCGGGAAAATGAGGAGGAAATTCATGTTTTTAAATAAATATTAAGTTTCATTTTACTGCGTAATTATTAGTCATAGAAAAAATATTCATAAATCAGTCGTACAGTTTAATTAGGTGTATCAGCTGTTCCAATGATATTTCCAATATCTCTAATAGCTTTCGAGAAAATGAGGAGGAAAGTCATGTTTTTAAATAAATATTAAGTTTCATTTTTCTCCGTAATTATTAGTCATAGAACAAATATTCATAATATCAGTTGTACAGTTTAATTAGGTCTATCAGATGCTGCAATTATATTTCCAATATCTCTAATAGCTTTCGAGAAAATGACGAGGAAAATCATTTTTTTATATAAAAATACGGTTTTATTTAACTGCGTAATTATTAGTCATAGAACAAATATTAATAATATCAGTTGTACAGTTGAATTAGGTGTATCAGATGATGCAATGATATTTCCAATATCTCTAATAGCTTTCGAGAAAACGAGGAAGAAAGTAATTTAAAAAAAAGTAAAATTCAGTATTTATTAGTACTAGTGAAAATATTCATAATGACAGTAGTAGATATTAATCAGGTCTATCAGATGCTGCAATGATATTTCCAATATCTCTAATAGCTTTCGAGAAAATGAGGAGGAATGTCATGTTTTTATATAAATATATAGTTTCATTTTACTGCGTAATTATTAGTCATAGAACAAATATTCATAATGTCAAATTTACAGTTTAATTAGGTCTATCAGATGCTGCAGTGATATTTCCAATATCTCTAATAGCTCTCGAGAAAATGAGGAGGAAAATCATGTTTATATAAAAATATTAAGTTTCATTTTACTGAGTAATTATTAGTCATAGAACAAATATTCATAATGACAGTTGTAGAGTTTAATTAGGTGTATCAGATGCTGTAATGATATTTCCAATATCTCTAATAGCTTTCGAGAAAATTAGGAGGAAAGTCATGTTTTTATATAAATATAAAGTTTAATTTTACTGCGTAATTATTAGTCATAGAACAAATATTAATAATTTCAGTTTTACAGTTTAATTAGGTCTATCAGATGCTGCAGTGATATTTCCAATATCTCTAATAACTTTCGAGAAAATGAGGAGAAAATTCATGTTTTTATATAAATATTAAGTTTCATTTTTCTGCCTAATTATTAGTCATAGAACAAATATTCATAATGACAGTTGTACAGTTTAATTAGGTGTATCAGATGCTGCAATCATATTTCCAATATCTCTAATAGCTTTCGGGAAAATGAGGAGGAAAGTCATGTTTTTATATAAATATTAAGTTTCATTTTACTGCGTAATTATTAGTCATAGAACAAATATTCATAATCACAGTTGTAGAGTTTAATTAGTTGTATCAGATGCTGCAATGATATTTCCAATATCTCTAATAGCTTTCGAGAAAATGACGAGGAAATTAATTTTTTATATAAAAATACGGTTTTATTTAACTGCGTAATTATTAGTCATAGAACAAATATTCATAATATCAGTTGTACAGTTGAATTAGGTGTATCAGATGATGCAATGATATTTCCAATATCTCTAATAGCTTTCGAGAAAACGAGGAAGAAAGTAATTTAAAAAAAAATAAAATTCAGTATTTATTAGTACTAGTGAAAATATTCATAATGACAGTAGTAGATATTAATCAGGTCTATCAGATGCTGCAAGAATATTTCCAATATCTCTAATATCTTTCGAGAAAATGAGGAGGAATGTCATGTTTTTATATAAATATATAGTTTCATTTTACTTCATAATTATTAGTCATAGAACAAATATTCATAATGTCAAATTTACAGTTTAATTAGGTCTATCAGATGCTGCAGTGATATTTCAAATATCTCTAATAGCTCTCGAGAAAATGAGGAGGAAAATCATGTTTATATAAAAATATTAAGTTTCATTTTACTGAGTAATTATTAGTCATAGAACAAATATTCATAATGACAGTTGTAGAGTTTAATTAGGTGTATCAGATGCTGTAATGATATTTCCAATATCTCTAATAGCTTTCGAGAAAATTAGGAGGAAAGTCATGTTTATATATAAATATAAAGTTTAATTTTACTGCGTAATTATTAGTCATAGAACAAATATTAATAATTTCAGTTTTACAGTTTAATTAGGTCTATCAGATGCTGCAGTGATATTTCCAATATCTCTAATAGCTTTCGAGAAAATGAGGAGGAAATTCATGTTTTTATATAAATATTAAGTTTCATTTTTCTGCCTAATTATTAGTCATAGAACAAATATTCATAATGACAGTTCTACAGTTTAATTAGTTGTATCAGATGCTGCAATCATATTTCCAATATCTCTAATAGCTTTCGAGAAAATGAGGAGGAAAGTCATGTTTTTATATAAATATTAAGTTTCATTTTACTGCGTAATTATTAGTCATAGAACAAATATTCATAATCACAGTTGTAGAGTTTAATTAGTTGTATCAGATGCTGCAATGATATTTCCAATATCTATAATAGCTTTCGAGAAAATGAGGAGGAAAATCATTTTTTTATATAAAAATACGGTTTTATTTAACTGCGTAATTATTAGTCATAGAACAAATATTCATAATATCAGTTGTACAGTTGAATTAAGTGTATCAGATGATGCAATGATATTTCCAATATCTCTAATAGCTTTCGAGAAAACGAGGAAGAAAGTAATTTTTAAAAAAAGTAAAATTCAGTATTTATTAATACTAGTGAAAAATATTCATAATGACAGTAGTAGATATTAATCAGGTCTATCAGATGCTGCAATGATATTTCCAATATCTCTAATAGCTTTCGAGAAAATGAGGAGGAATGTCATATTTTTATATAAATATATAGTTTCATTTTACTGCGTAATTATTAGTCATAGAACAAATATTCATAATGACAGTTGTACAGTTTAATTAGGTCTATCAGATGCTGCAGTGATATTTCAAATATCTCTAATAGCTCTCGAGAAAATGAGGAGGAAAATCATGTTTATATAAAAATATTAAGTTTCATTTTACTGAGTAATTATTAGTCATAGAACAAATATTCATAATGACAGTTGTAGAGTTTAATTAGGTGTATCAGATGCTGTAATGATATTTCCAATATCTCTAATGGCTTTCGAGAAAATTAGGAGGAAAATCATGTTTTTATATAAATATAAAGTTTAATTTTACTGCGTAATTATTAGTCATAGAACAAATATTAATGATTTCAGTTTCACAGTTTAATTAGGTCTATCAGATGCTGCAGTGATATTTCCAATATCTCTATTAGCTTTCGAGAAAATGAGGAGGAAATTCATGTTTTTATATAAATATTAAGTTTCATTTTTCTGCCTAATTATTAGTCATAGAACAAATATTCATAATGACAGTTGTACAGTTTAATTAGGTGTATCAGATGCTGCAATCATATTTCCAATATCTCTAATAGCTTTCGGGAAAATGAGGAGGAAAGTCATGTTTTTATATTAATATTAAGTTTCATTTTACTGCGTAACTATTAGTCATAGAACAAATATTCATGATCACAGTTGTAGAGTTTAATTAGTTGTATCAGAAGCTGCAATGATATTTCCAATATCTCTAATAGCTTTCGAGAAAATGAGGAGGAAAGTCATGTTTTTAAATAAATATTAAGTTTAATTTTACTGCGTAATTGTTAGTCATAGAACAAATATTCATAATGACAGTTGTACAGTTTAATTAGGTGTATCAGATGCTGCAATGATATTTCCAATATCTCTAATAGCTTTCGGGAAAATGAGGAGGAAATTCATGTTTTTAAATAAATATTAAGTTTCATTTTACTGCGTAATTATTAGTCATAGAAAAAATATTCATAAATAAGTTGTACAGTTTAATTAGGTGTATCAGCTGTTGCAATGATATTTCCAATATCTCTAATAGCTTTCGAGAAAATGAGGAGGAAAGTCATGTTTTTAAATAAATATTAAGTTTCATTTTACTCCGTAATTATTAGTCATAGAACAAATATTCATAATATCAGTTGTACAGTTTAATTAGGTCTATCAGATGCTGCAATTATATTTCCAATATCTCTAATAGCTTTCGAGAAAATGACGAGGAAAATCATTTTTTTATATAAAAATACGGTTTTATTTAACTGCGTAATTATTAGTCATAGAACAAATATTCATAATATCAGTTGTACAGTTGAATTAGGTGTATCAGATGATGCAATGATATTTCCAATATCTCTAATAGCTTTCGAGAAAACGAGGAAGAAAGTAATTTAAAAAAAAGTAAATTCAGTATTTATTAGTACTAGTGAAAATATTCATAATGACAGTAGTAGATATTAATCAGGTCTATCAGATGCTGCAATGATATTTCCAATATCTCTAATAGCTTTCGAGAAAATGAGGAGGAATGTCATGTTTTTATATAAATATATAGTTTCATTTTACTGCGTAATTATTAGTCATAGAACAAATATTCATAATGTCAAATTTACAGTTTAATTAGGTCTATCAGATGCTGCAGTGATATTTCAAATATCTCTAATAGCTCTCGAGAAAATGAGGAGGAAAATCATGTTTATATAAAAATATTAAGTTTCATTTTACTGAGTAATTATTAGTCATAGAACAAATATTCATAATGACAGTTGTAGAGTTTAATTAGGTGTATCAGATGCTGTAATGATATTTCCAATATCTCTAATAGCTTTCGAGAAAATTAGGAGGAAAGTCATGTTTTTATATAAATATAAAGTTTAATTTTACTGCGTAATTATTAGTCATAGAACAAATATTAATAATTTCAGTTTTACAGTTTAATTAGGTCTATCAGATGCTGCAGTGATATTTCCAATATCTCTAATAGCTTTCGAGAAAATGAGGAGGAAATTCATGTTTTTATATAAATATTAAGTTTCATTTTTCTGCCTAATTATTAGTCATAGAACAAATATTCATAATGACAGTTGTACAGTTTAATTAGGTGTATCAGATGCTGCAATCATATTTCCAATATCTCTAATAGCTTTCGGGAAAATGAGGAGGAAAGTCATGTTTTTATATAAATATTAAGTTTCATTTTACTGCGTAATATTAGTCATAGAACAAATATTCATAATCACAGTTGTAGAGTTTAATTAGTTGTATCAGAAGCTGCAATGATATTTCCAATATCTCTAATAGCTTTCGAGAAAATGAGGAGGAAAGTCATGTTTTTAAATAAATATTAAGTTTAATTTTACTGCGTAATTGTTAGTCATAGAACAAATATTCATAATGACAGTTGTACAGTTTAATTAGGTGTATCAGATGCTGCAATGATATTTCCAATATCTCTAATAGCTTTCGGGAAAATGAGGAGGAAATTCATGTTTTTAAATAAATATTAAGTTTCATTTTACTGCGTAATTATTAGTCATAGAAAAATATTCATAATACAGTTGTACAGTTTAATTAGGTGTATCAGCATGTTGCAATGATATTTCCAATATCTCTAATAGCTTTCGAGAAAATGAGGAGGAAAGTCATGTTTTTATATAAATATTAAGTTTCATTTTACTGCGTAATTATTAGTCATAGAACAAATATTCATAATGTCAAATTTACAGTTTAATTAGGTCTATCAGATGCTGCAGTGATATTTCAAATATCTCTAATAGCTCTCGAGAAAATGAGGAGGAAAATCATGTTTATATAAAAATATTAAGTTTCATTTTACTGAGTAATTATTAGTCATAGAACAAATATTCATAATGACAGTTGTAGAGTTTAATTAGGTGTATCAGATGCTGTAATGATATTTCCAATATCTCTAATAGCTTTCGAGAAAATTAGGAGGAAAGTAATGTTTTATATAAATATAAAGTTTATTTTTACTGCGTAATTATTAGTCATAGAACAAATATTAATGATTTCAGTTTCACAGTTTAATTAGGTCTATCAGATGCTGCAGTGATATTTCCAATATCTCTAATAGCTTTCGAGAAAATGAGGAGGAAATTCATGTTTTTATATAAATATTAAGTTTCATTTTTCTGCCTAATTATTAGTCATAGAACAAATATTCATAATGACAGTTGTACAGTTTAATTAGGTGTATCAGATGCTGCAATCATATTTCCAATATCTCTAATAGCTTTCGAGAAAATGAGGAGGAAAGTCATGTTTTTATATAAATATTAAGTTTCATTTTACTGCGTAATTATTAGTCATAGAACAAATATTCATGATCACAGTTGTAGAGTTTAATTAGTTGTATCAGATGCTGCAATGATATTTCCAATATCTCTAATAGCTTTCGAGAAAATGAGGAGGAAAAGTCATGTTTTTATATAAATATAAGTTTAATTTTACTGCGTAATTATTAGTCATAGAACAAATATTCATAATGACAGTTGTACAGTTTAATTAGGTGTATCAGATGCTGCAATGATATTTCCAATATCTCTAATAGCTTTCGAGAAAATGAGGAGAAATTCATGTTTTTAAATAAATATTAAGTTTCATTTTACTGCGTAATTATTAGTCATAGAACAAATATTCATAATGACAGTTGTACAGTTTAATTAGGTGTATCAGATGCTGCAATGATATTTCCAATATCTCTAATAGCTTTCGAGAAAATGAGGAGGAAAGTCATGTTTTTATATAAATATTAAGTTTCATTTTACTGCGTAATTATTAGTCATAGAACAAATATTCATAATATCAGTTGTACAGTTTAATTAGGTCTATCAGATGCTGCAATGATATTTCCAATATCTCTAATAGCTTTCGAGAAAATGACGAGGAAAATCATTTTTTATATAAAAATACGGTTTTATTTAACTGCGTAATTATTAGTCATAGAACAAATATTCATAATATCAGTTGTACAGTTGAATTAGGTGTATCAGATGATGCAATGATATTTCCAATATCTCTAATAGCTTTCGAGAAAACGAGGAAGAAAGTAATTTAAAAAAAAGTAAAATTCAGTATTTATTAGTACTAGTGAAAATATTCATAATGACAGTAGTAGATATTAATCAGGTCTATCAGATGCTGCAATGATATTTCCAATATCTCTAATAGCTTTCGAGAAAATGAGGAGGAATGTCATGTTTTTATATAAATATATAGTTTCATTTTACTGCGTAATTATTAGTCATAGAACAAATATTCATAATGTCAAATTTACAGTTTAATTAGGTCTATCAGATGCTGCAGTGATATTTCAAATATCTCTAATAGCTCTCGAGAAAATGAGGAGGAAAATCATGTTTATATAAAAATATTAAGTTTCATTTTACTGAGTAATTATTAGTCATAGAACAAATATTCATAATGACAGTTGTAGAGTTTAATTAGGTGTATCAGATGCTGTAATGATATTTCTAATATCTCTAATAGCTTTCGAGAAAATTAGGAGGAAAGTCATGTTTTATATATATATAAAGTTTAATTTTACTGCGTAATTATTAGTCATAGAAAAAATATTTATAATTTCAGTTTTACAGTTTAATTAGGTCTATCAGATGCTGCAGTGATATTTCCAATATCTCTAATAGCTTTCGAGAAAATGAGCAGGAAATTCATGTTTTTATATAAATATAAAGTTTCATTTTTCTGCCTAATTATTAGTCATAGAACAAATATTCATAATGACAGTTGTACAGTTTAATTAGGTGTATCAGATGCTGCAATCATATTTCCAATATCTCTAATAGCTTTCGAGAAAATGAGGAGGAAAGTCATGTTTTTATATAAATATTAAGTTTCATTTTACTGCGTAATTATTAGTCATAGAACAAATATTCATAATCACAGTTGTAGAGTTTAATTAGTTGTATCAGATGCTGCAATGATATTTCCAATATCTCTAATAGCTTTCGAGAAAATGAGGAGGAAAATCATTTTTTATATAAAAATACGGTTTTATTTAACTGCGTAATTATTAGTCATAGAACAAATATTCATAATATCAGTTGTACAGTTGAATTAGGTGTATCAGATGATGCAATGATATTTCCAATATCTCTAATAGCTTTCGAGAAAACGAGGAGGAAAAGTCATGTTTAATAAAAAATTAAGTTTCATTTTACTGAGTAATTATTAGTACTAGTGAAAATATTCATAATGACAGTTGTAGAGTTTAATTAGGTGTATCAGATGCTGTAATGATATTTCCAATATCTCTAATGGCTTTCGAGAAAATTAGGAGGAAAATCATGTTTTTATATAAATATAAAGTTTAATTTTACTGCGTAATTATTAGTCATAGAACAAATATTAATGATTTCAGTTTCACAGTTTAATTAGGTCTATCAGATGCTGCAGTGATATTTCCAATATCTCTATTAGCTTTCGAGAAAATGAGGAGGAAATTCATGTTTTTATATAAATATTAAGTTTCATTTTTCTGCCTAATTATTAGTCATAGAACAAATATTCATAATGACAGTTGTACAGTTTAATTAGGTGTATCAGATGCTGCAATCATATTTCCAATATCTCTAATAGCTTTCGGGAAAATGAGGAGGAAAGTCATGTTTTTATATTAATATTAAGTTTCATTTTACTGCGTAACTATTAGTCATAGAACAAATATTCATGATCACAGTTGTAGAGTTTAATTAGTTGTATCAGAAGCTGCAATGATATTTCCAATATCTCTAATAGCTTTCGAGAAAATGAGGAGGAAAGTCATGTTTTTAAATAAATATTAAGTTTAATTTTACTGCGTAATTGTTAGTCATAGAACAAATATTCATAATGACAGTTGTACAGTTTAATTAGGTGTATCAGATGCTGCAATGATATTTCCAATATCTCTAATAGCTTTCGGGAAAATGAGGAGGAAATTCATGTTTTTAAATAAATATTAAGTTTCATTTTACTGCGTAATTATTAGTCATAGAAAAAATATTTATAAATAAGTTGTACAGTTTAATTAGGTGTATCAGCTGTTGCAATGATATTTCCAATATCTCTAATAGCTTTCGAGAAAATGAGGAGGAAAGTCATGTTTTTAAATAAATATTAAGTTTCATTTTTCTCCGTAATTATTAGTCATAGAACAAATATTCATAATATCAGTTGTACAGTTTAATTAGGTCTATCAGATGCTGCAATTATATTTCCAATATCTCTAATAGCTTTCGAGAAAATGACGAGGAAAATCATTTTTTTATATAAAAATACGGTTTTATTTAACTGCGTAATTATTAGTCATAGAACAAATATTAATAATATCAGTTGTACAGTTGAATTAGGTGTATCAGATGATGCAATGATATTTCCAATATCTCTAATAGCTTTCGAGAAAACGAGGAAGAAAGTAATTTTAAAAAAAAGTAAAATTCAGTATTTATTAGTACTAGTGAAAATATTCATAATGACAGTAGTAGATATTAATCAGGTCTATCAGATGCTGCAATGATATTTCCAATATCTCTAATAGCTTTCGAGAAAATGAGGAGGAATGTCATGTTTTTATATAAATATATAGTTTCATTTTACTGCGTAATTATTAGTCATAGAACAAATATTCATAATGTCAAATTTACAGTTTAATTAGGTCTATCAGATGCTGCAGTGATATTTCAAATATCTCTAATAGCTCTCGAGAAAATGAGGAGGAAAATCATGTTTATATAAAAATATTAAGTTTCATTTTACTGAGTAATTATTAGTCATAGAACAAATATTCATAATGACAGTTGTAGAGTTTAATTAGGTGTATCAGATGCTGTAATGATATTTCCAATATCTCTAATAGCTTTCGAGAAAATTAGGAGGAAAGTCATGTTTTTATATAAATATAAAGTTTAATTTTACTGCGTAATTATTAGTCATAGAACAAATATTAATAATTTCAGTTTTACAGTTTAATTAGGTCTATCAGATGCTGCAGTGATATTTCCAATATCTCTAATAACTTTCGAGAAAATGAGGAGAAAATTCATGTTTTTATATAAATATTAAGTTTCATTTTTCTGCCTAATTATTAGTCATAGAACAAATATTCATAATGACAGTTGTACAGTTTAATTAGGTGTATCAGATGCTGCAATCATATTTCCAATATCTCTAATAGCTTTCGGGAAAATGAGGAGGAAAGTCATGTTTTTATATAAATATTAAGTTTCATTTTACTGCGTAATTATTAGTCATAGAACAAATATTCATAATCACAGTTGTAGAGTTTAATTAGTTGTATCAGATGCTGCAATGATATTTCCAATATCTCTAATAGCTTTCGAGAAAATGACGAGGAAATTAATTTTTTATATAAAAATACGGTTTTATTTAACTGCGTAATTATTAGTCATAGAACAAATATTCATAATATCAGTTGTACAGTTGAATTAGGTGTATCAGATGATGCAATGATATTTCCAATATCTCTAATAGCTTTCGAGAAAACGAGGAAGAAAGTAATTTAAAAAAAATAAAATTCAGTATTTATTAGTACTAGTGAAAATATTCATAATGACAGTAGTAGATATTAATCAGGTCTATCAGATGCTGCAAGAATATTTCCAATATCTCTAATATCTTTCGAGAAAATGAGGAGGAATGTCATGTTTTTATATAAATATATAGTTTCATTTTACTTCATAATTATTAGTCATAGAACAAATATTCATAATGTCAAATTTACAGTTTAATTAGGTCTATCAGATGCTGCAGTGATATTTCAAATATCTCTAATAGCTCTCGAGAAAATGAGGAGGAAAATCATGTTTATATAAAAATATTAAGTTTCATTTTACTGAGTAATTATTAGTCATAGAACAAATATTCATAATGACAGTTGTAGAGTTTAATTAGGTGTATCAGATGCTGTAATGATATTTCCAATATCTCTAATAGCTTTCGAGAAAATTAGGAGGAAAGTCATGTTTATATATAAATATAAAGTTTAATTTTACTGCGTAATTATTAGTCATAGAACAAATATTAATAATTTCAGTTTTACAGTTTAATTAGGTCTATCAGATGCTGCAGTGATATTTCCAATATCTCTAATAGCTTTCGAGAAAATGAGGAGGAAATTCATGTTTTTATATAAATATTAAGTTTCATTTTTCTGCCTAATTATTAGTCATAGAACAAATATTCATAATGACAGTTCTACAGTTTAATTAGTTGTATCAGATGCTGCAATCATATTTCCAATATCTCTAATAGCTTTCGAGAAAATGAGGAGGAAAGTCATGTTTTTATATAAATATTAAGTTTCATTTTACTGCGTAATTATTAGTCATAGAACAAATATTCATAATCACAGTTGTAGAGTTTAATTAGTTGTATCAGATGCTGCAATGATATTTCCAATATCTATAATAGCTTTCGAGAAAATGAGGAGGAAAATCATTTTTTTATATAAAAATACGGTTTTATTTAACTGCGTAATTATTAGTCATAGAACAAATATTCATAATATCAGTTGTACAGTTGAATTAAGTGTATCAGATGATGCAATGATATTTCCAATATCTCTAATAGCTTTCGAGAAAACGAGGAAGAAAGTAATTTTAAAAAAAGTAAAATTCAGTATTTATTAGTACTAGTGAAAATATTCATAATGACAGTAGTAGATATTAATCCGGTCTATCAGATGCTGCAATGATATTTCCAATATCTCTAATAGCTTTCGAGAAAATGAGGAGGAATGTCATATTTTTATATAAATATATAGTTTCATTTTACTGCGTAATTATTAGTCATAGAACAAATATTCATAATGTCAAATTTACAGTTTAATTAGGTCTATCAGATGCTGCAGTGATATTTCAAATATCTCTAATAGCTCTCGAGAAAATGAGGAGGAAAATCATGTTTATATAAAAATATTAAGTTTCATTTTACTGAGTAATTATTAGTCATAGAACAAATATTCATAATGACAGTTGTAGAGTTTAATTAGGTGTATCAGATGCTGTAATGATATTTCCAATATCTCTAATGGCTTTCGAGAAAATTAGGAGGAAAATCATGTTTTTATATAAATATAAAGTTTAATTTTACTGCGTAATTATTAGTCATAGAACAAATATTAATGATTTCAGTTTCACAGTTTAATTAGGTCTATCAGATGCTGCAGTGATATTTCCAATATCTCTATTAGCTTTCGAGAAAATGAGGAGGAAATTCATGTTTTTATATAAATATTAAGTTTCATTTTTCTGCCTAATTATTAGTCATAGAACAAATATTCATAATGACAGTTGTACAGTTTAATTAGGTGTATCAGATGCTGCAATCATATTTCCAATATCTCTAATAGCTTTCGGGAAAATGAGGAGGAAAGTCATGTTTTTATATTAATATTAAGTTTCATTTTACTGCGTAACTATTAGTCATAGAACAAATATTCATGATCACAGTTGTAGAGTTTAATTAGTTGTATCAGAAGCTGCAATGATATTTCCAATATCTCTAATAGCTTTCGAGAAAATGAGGAGGAAAGTCATGTTTTTAAATAAATATTAAGTTTAATTTTACTGCGTAATTGTTAGTCATAGAACAAATATTCATAATGACAGTTGTACAGTTTAATTAGGTGTATCAGATGCTGCAATGATATTTCCAATATCTCTAATAGCTTTCGGGAAAATGAGGAGGAAATTCATGTTTTTAAATAAATATTAAGTTTCATTTTACTGCGTAATTATTAGTCATAGAAAAAATATTTATAAATAAGTTGTACAGTTTAATTAGGTGTATCAGCTGTTGCAATGATATTTCCAATATCTCTAATAGCTTTCGAGAAAATGAGGAGGAAAGTCATGTTTTTAAATAAATATTAAGTTTCATTTTTCTCCGTAATTATTAGTCATAGAACAAATATTCATAATATCAGTTGTACAGTTTAATTAGGTCTATCAGATGCTGCAATTATATTTCCAATATCTCTAATAGCTTTCGAGAAAATGACGAGGAAAATCATTTTTTTATATAAAAATACGGTTTTATTTAACTGCGTAATTATTAGTCATAGAACAAATATTAATAATATCAGTTGTACAGTTGAATTAGGTGTATCAGATGATGCAATGATATTTCCAATATCTCTAATAGCTTTCGAGAAAACGAGGAAGAAAGTAATTTAAAAAAAGTAAAATTCAGTATTTATTAGTACTAGTGAAAATATTCATAATGACAGTAGTAGATATTAATCAGGTCTATCAGATGCTGCAATGATATTTCCAATATCTCTAATAGCTTTCGAGAAAATGAGGAGGAATGTCATGTTTTTATATAAATATATAGTTTCATTTTACTGCGTAATTATTAGTCATAGAACAAATATTCATAATGTCAAATTTACAGTTTAATTAGGTCTATCAGATGCTGCAGTGATATTTCAAATATCTCTAATAGCTCTCGAGAAAATGAGGAGGAAAATCATGTTTATATAAAAATATTAAGTTTCATTTTACTGAGTAATTATTAGTCATAGAACAAATATTCATAATGACAGTTGTAGAGTTTAATTAGGTGTATCAGATGCTGTAATGATATTTCCAATATCTCTAATAGCTTTCGAGAAAATTAGGAGGAAAGTCATGTTTTTATATAAATATAAAGTTTAATTTTACTGCGTAATTATTAGTCATAGAACAAATATTAATAATTTCAGTTTTACAGTTTAATTAGGTCTATCAGATGCTGCAGTGATATTTCCAATATCTCTAATAACTTTCGAGAAAATGAGGAGAAAATTCATGTTTTTATATAAATATTAAGTTTCATTTTTCTGCCTAATTATTAGTCATAGAACAAATATTCATAATGACAGTTGTACAGTTTAATTAGGTGTATCAGATGCTGCAATCATATTTCCAATATCTCTAATAGCTTTCGGGAAAATGAGGAGGAAAGTCATGTTTTTATATAAATATTAAGTTTCATTTTACTGCGTAATTATTAGTCATAGAACAAATATTCATAATCACAGTTGTAGAGTTTAATTAGTTGTATCAGATGCTGCAATGATATTTCCAATATCTCTAATAGCTTTCGAGAAAATGACGAGGAAATTAATTTTTTATATAAAAATACGGTTTTATTTAACTGCGTAATTATTAGTCATAGAACAAATATTCATAATATCAGTTGTACAGTTGAATTAGGTGTATCAGATGATGCAATGATATTTCCAATATCTCTAATAGCTTTCGAGAAAACGAGGAAGAAAGTAATTTAAAAAAAATAAAATTCAGTATTTATTAGTACTAGTGAAAATATTCATAATGACAGTAGTAGATATTAATCAGGTCTATCAGATGCTGCAAGAATATTTCCAATATCTCTAATATCTTTCGAGAAAATGAGGAGGAATGTCATGTTTTTATATAAATATATAGTTTCATTTTACTTCATAATTATTAGTCATAGAACAAATATTCATAATGTCAAATTTACAGTTTAATTAGGTCTATCAGATGCTGCAGTGATATTTCAAATATCTCTAATAGCTCTCGAGAAAATGAGGAGGAAAATCATGTTTATATAAAAATATTAAGTTTCATTTTACTGAGTAATTATTAGTCATAGAACAAATATTCATAATGACAGTTGTAGAGTTTAATTAGGTGTATCAGATGCTGTAATGATATTTCCAATATCTCTAATAGCTTTCGAGAAAATTAGGAGGAAAGTCATGTTTTTATATAAATATAAAGTTTAATTTTACTGCGTAATTATTAGTCATAGAACAAATATTAATAATTTCAGTTTTACAGTTTAATTAGGTCTATCAGATGCTGCAGTGATATTTCCAATATCTCTAATAGCTTTCGAGAAAATGAGGAGGAAATTCATGTTTTTATATAAATATTAAGTTTCATTTTTCTGCCTAATTATTAGTCATAGAACAAATATTCATAATGACAGTTCTACAGTTTAATTAGTTGTATCAGATGCTGCAATCATATTTCCAATATCTCTAATAGCTTTCGAGAAAATGAGGAGGAAAGTCATGTTTTTATATAAATATTAAGTTTCATTTTACTGCGTAATTATTTGTCATAGAACAAATATTCATAATCACAGTTGTAGAGTTTAATTAGTTGTATCAGATGCTGCAATGATATTTCCAATATCTATAATAGCTTTCGAGAAAATGAGGAGGAAAATCATTTTTTTATATAAAAATACGGTTTTATTTAACTGCGTAATTATTAGTCATAGAACAAATATTCATAATATCAGTTGTACAGTTGAATTAAGTGTATCAGATGATGCAATGATATTTCCAATATCTCTAATAGCTTTCGAGAAAACGAGGAAGAAAGTAATTTTAAAAAAAGTAAAATTCAGTATTTATTAGTACTAGTGAAAATATTCATAATGACAGTAGTAGATATTAATCCGGTCTATCAGATGCTGCAATGATATTTCCAATATCTCTAATAGCTTTCGAGAAAATGAGGAGGAATGTCATATTTTTATATAAATATATAGTTTCATTTTACTGCGTAATTATTAGTCATAGAACAAATATTCATAATGTCAAATTTACAGTTTAATTAGGTCTATCAGATGCTGCAGTGATATTTCAAATATCTCTAATAGCTCTCGAGAAAATGAGGAGGAAAATCATGTTTATATAAAAATATTAAGTTTCATTTTACTGAGTAATTATTAGTCATAGAACAAATATTCATAATGACAGTTGTAGAGTTTAATTAGGTGTATCAGATGCTGTAATGATATTTCCAATATCTCTAATGGCTTTCGAGAAAATTAGGAGGAAAATCATGTTTTTATATAAATATAAAGTTTAATTTTACTGCGTAATTATTAGTCATAGAACAAATATTAATGATTTCAGTTTCACAGTTTAATTAGGTCTATCAGATGCTGCAGTGATATTTCCAATATCTCTATTAGCTTTCGAGAAAATGAGGAGGAAATTCATGTTTTTATATAAATATTAAGTTTCATTTTTCTGCCTAATTATTAGTCATAGAACAAATATTCATAATGACAGTTGTACAGTTTAATTAGGTGTATCAGATGCTGCAATCATATTTCCAATATCTCTAATAGCTTTCGGGAAAATGAGGAGGAAAGTCATGTTTTTATATTAATATTAAGTTTCATTTTACTGCGTAACTATTAGTCATAGAACAAATATTCATGATCACAGTTGTAGAGTTTAATTAGTTGTATCAGAAGCTGCAATGATATTTCCAATATCTCTAATAGCTTTCGAGAAAATGAGGAGGAAAGTCATGTTTTTAAATAAATATTAAGTTTAATTTTACTGCGTAATTGTTAGTCATAGAACAAATATTCATAATGACAGTTGTACAGTTTAATTAGGTGTATCAGATGCTGCAATGATATTTCCAATATCTCTAATAGCTTTCGGGAAAATGAGGAGGAAATTCATGTTTTTAAATAAATATTAAGTTTCATTTTACTGCGTAATTATTAGTCATAGAAAAAATATTTATAAATAAGTTGTACAGTTTAATTAGGTGTATCAGCTGTTGCAATGATATTTCCAATATCTCTAATAGCTTTCGAGAAAATGAGGAGGAAAGTCATGTTTTTAAATAAATATTAAGTTTCATTTTTCTCCGTAATTATTAGTCATAGAACAAATATTCATAATATCAGTTGTACAGTTTAATTAGGTCTATCAGATGCTGCAATTATATTTCCAATATCTCTAATAGCTTTCGAGAAAATGACGAGGAAAATCATTTTTTTATATAAAAATACGGTTTTATTTAACTGCGTAATTATTAGTCATAGAACAAATATTCATAATATCAGTTGTACAGTTGAATTAGGTGTATCAGATGATGCAATGATATTTCCAATATCTCTAATAGCTTTCGAGAAAACGAGGAAGAAAGTAATTTAAAAAAAAGTAAAATTCAGTATTTATTAGTACTAGTGAAAATATTCATAATGACAGTAGTAGATATTAATCAGGTCTATCAGATGCTGCAATGATATTTCCAATATCTCTAATAGCTTTCGAGAAAATGAGGAGGAATGTCATGTTTTTATATAAATATATAGTTTCATTTTACTGCGTAATTATTAGTCATAGAACAAATATTCATAATGTCAAATTTACAGTTTAATTAGGTCTATCAGATGCTGCAGTGATATTTCAAATATCTCTAATAGCTCTCGAGAAAATGAGGAGGAAAATCATGTTTATATAAAAATATTAAGTTTCATTTTACTGAGTAATTATTAGTCATAGAACAAATATTCATAATGACAGTTGTAGAGTTTAATTAGGTGTATCAGATGCTGTAATGATATTTCCAATATCTCTAATAGCTTTCGAGAAAATTAGGAGGAAAGTCATGTTTTTATATAAATATAAAGTTTAATTTTACTGCGTAATTATTAGTCATAGAACAAATATTAATAATTTCAGTTTTACAGTTTAATTAGGTCTATCAGATGCTGCAGTGATATTTCCAATATCTCTAATAACTTTCGAGAAAATGAGGAGAAAATTCATGTTTTTATATAAATATTAAGTTTCATTTTTCTGCCTAATTATTAGTCATAGAACAAATATTCATAATGACAGTTGTACAGTTTAATTAGGTGTATCAGATGCTGCAATCATATTTCCAATATCTCTAATAGCTTTCGGGAAAATGAGGAGGAAAGTCATGTTTTTATATAAATATTAAGTTTCATTTTACTGCGTAATTATTAGTCATAGAACAAATATTCATAATCACAGTTGTAGAGTTTAATTAGTTGTATCAGATGCTGCAATGATATTTCCAATATCTCTAATAGCTTTCGAGAAAATGACGAGGAAATTAATTTTTTATATAAAAATACGGTTTTATTTAACTGCGTAATTATTAGTCATAGAACAAATATTCATAATATCAGTTGTACAGTTGAATTAAGTGTATCAGATGATGCAATGATATTTCCAATATCTCTAATAGCTTTCGAGAAAACGAGGAAGAAAGTAATTTTAAAAAAAGTAAAATTCAGTATTTATTAGTACTAGTGAAAATATTCATAATGACAGTAGTAGATATTAATCAGGTCTATCAGATGCTGCAAGAATATTTCCAATATCTCTAATATCTTTCGAGAAAATGAGGAGGAATGTCATGTTTTTATATAAATATATAGTTTCATTTTACTGCGTAATTATTAGTCATAGAACAAATATTCATAATGTCAAATTTACAGTTTAATTAGGTCTATCAGATGCTGCAGTGATATTTCAAATATCTCTAATAGCTCTCGAGAAAATGAGGAGGAAAATCATGTTTATATAAAAATATTAAGTTTCATTTTACTGAGTAATTATTAGTCATAGAACAAATATTCATAATGACAGTTGTAGAGTTTAATTAGGTGTATCAGATGCTGTAATGATATTTCCAATATCTCTAATAGCTTTCGAGAAAATTAGGAGGAAAGTCATGTTTATATATAAATATAAAGTTTAATTTTACTGCGTAATTATTAGTCATAGAACAAATATTAATAATTTCAGTTTTACAGTTTAATTAGGTCTATCAGATGCTGCAGTGATATTTCCAATATCTCTAATAGCTTTCGAGAAAATGAGGAGGAAATTCATGTTTTTATATAAATATTAAGTTTCATTTTTCTGCCTAATTATTAGTCATAGAACAAATATTCATAATGACAGTTCTACAGTTTAATTAGTTGTATCAGATGCTGCAATCATATTTCCAATATCTCTAATAGCTTTCGAGAAAATGAGGAGGAAAGTCATGTTTTTATATAAATATTAAGTTTCATTTTACTGCGTAATTATTTGTCATAGAACAAATATTCATAATCACAGTTGTAGAGTTTAATTAGTTGTATCAGATGCTGCAATGATATTTCCAATATCTATAATAGCTTTCGAGAAAATGACGAGGAAAATCATTTTTTTATATAAAAATACGGTTTTATTTAACTGCGTAATTATTAGTCATAGAACAAATATTCATAATATCAGTTGTACAGTTGAATTAAGTGTATCAGATGATGCAATGATATTTCCAATATCTCTAATAGCTTTCGAGAAAACGAGGAAGAAAGTAATTTTAAAAAAAGTAAAATTCAGTATTTATTAGTACTAGTGAAAATATTCATAATGACAGTAGTAGATATTAATCCGGTCTATCAGATGCTGCAATGATATTTCCAATATCTCTAATAGCTTTCGAGAAAATGAGGAGGAATGTCATATTTTTATATAAATATATAGTTTCATTTTACTGCGTAATTATTAGTCATAGAACAAATATTCATAATGTCAAATTTACAGTTTAATTAGGTCTATCAGATGCTGCAGTGATATTTCAAATATCTCTAATAGCTCTCGAGAAAATGAGGAGGAAAATCATGTTTATATAAAAATATTAAGTTTCATTTTACTGAGTAATTATTAGTCATAGAACAAATATTCATAATGACAGTTGTAGAGTTTAATTAGGTGTATCAGATGCTGTAATGATATTTCCAATATCTCTAATGGCTTTCGAGAAAATTAGGAGGAAAATCATGTTTTTATATAAATATAAAGTTTAATTTTACTGCGTAATTATTAGTCATAGAACAAATATTAATGATTTCAGTTTCACAGTTTAATTAGGTCTATCAGATGCTGCAGTGATATTTCCAATATCTCTATTAGCTTTCGAGAAAATGAGGAGGAAATTCATGTTTTTATATAAATATTAAGTTTCATTTTTCTGCCTAATTATTAGTCATAGAACAAATATTCATAATGACAGTTGTACAGTTTAATTAGGTGTATCAGATGCTGCAATCATATTTCCAATATCTCTAATAGCTTTCGGGAAAATGAGGAGGAAAGTCATGTTTTTATATTAATATTAAGTTTCATTTTACTGCGTAACTATTAGTCATAGAACAAATATTCATGATCACAGTTGTAGAGTTTAATTAGTTGTATCAGAAGCTGCAATGATATTTCCAATATCTCTAATAGCTTTCGAGAAAATGAGGAGGAAAGTCATGTTTTTAAATAAATATTAAGTTTAATTTTACTGCGTAATTGTTAGTCATAGAACAAATATTCATAATGACAGTTGTACAGTTTAATTAGGTGTATCAGATGCTGCAATGATATTTCCAATATCTCTAATAGCTTTCGGGAAAATGAGGAGGAAATTCATGTTTTTAAATAAATATTAAGTTTCATTTTACTGCGTAATTATTAGTCATAGAAAAAATATTTATAAATAAGTTGTACAGTTTAATTAGGTGTATCAGCTGTTGCAATGATATTTCCAATATCTCTAATAGCTTTCGAGAAAATGAGGAGGAAAGTCATGTTTTTAAATAAATATTAAGTTTCATTTTTCTCCGTAATTATTAGTCATAGAACAAATATTCATAATATCAGTTGTACAGTTTAATTAGGTCTATCAGATGCTGCAATTATATTTCCAATATCTCTAATAGCTTTCGAGAAAATGACGAGGAAAATCATTTTTTTATATAAAATTACGGTTTTATTTAACTGCGTAATTATTAGTCATAGAACAAATATTCATAATATCAGTTGTACAGTTGAATTAGGTGTATCAGATGATGCAATGATATTTCCAATATCTCTAATAGCTTTCGAGAAAACGAGGAAGAAAGTAATTTTTAAAAAAGTAAAATTCAGTATTTATTAGTACTAGTGAAAATATTCATAATGACAGTAGTAGATTTTTATCAGTTCTATCAGATGCTGCAATGATATTTCTAATATCTCTAATAGCTTTCGAGAAAATGAGGAGGACTGTCATGTTTTTATATAAATATATAGCTTCATTTTACTGCGTAATTATTAGTCATAGAACAAATATTCATAATGTCAAATTTACAGTTTAATTAGGTCTATCAGATGCTGCAGTGATATTTCCAATATCTCTAATAGCTCTCGAGAAAATGAGGAGGAAATTCATGTTTATATAAAAATATTAAGTTTCATTTTACTGAGTAATTATTAGTCATAGAACAAATATTCATAATGACAGTTGTAGAGTTTAATTAGGTTAATCAGATGCTGTAATGATATTTCCAATATCTCTAATAGCTTTCGAGAAAATTAGGAGGAAAGTCATGTTTTTATATATATATAAAGTTTAATTTTACTGCGTAATTAATAGTCATAGAACAAATATTAGTAATTTCAGTTTTACAGTTTAATTAGGTCTATCAGATGCTGCAGTGATATTTCCAATATCTCTAATAGCTTTCAAGAAAATGAGGAGGAAATTCATGTTTTTATATAAATATTAAGTTTCATTTTACTGCGTAATTATCAGTCATAGAAAAAATATTCATAAATCAGTCATACAGTTTAATTAGGTGTATCAGCTGTTGCAATGATATTTCCTATATCTCTAATAGCTTTCGAGAAAATGAGGAGGAAAGTCATATTTTTAAATAAATATTAAGTTTCATTTTACTGCGTAATTATTAGTCATAGAACAAATATTCATAATATCAGTTGTACAGTTTAATTAGCTCTATCAGATGCTGCAATTATATTTCCAATATCTCTAATAGCTTTCGAGAAAATGACGAGGAAAATCATTTTTTTATATAAAAATACGGTTTTATTTAACTGCGTAATTATTAGTCATAGAACAAATATTCATAATATCAGTTGTACAGTTGAATTAGGTGTATCAGATGATGCAATGATATTTCCAATATCTCTAATAGCTTTCGAGAAAACGAGGAAGAAAGTCATTTTAAAAAAAGTAAAATTCAGTATTTATTAGTACTAGTAAAAATATTCATAATGACAGTAGTAGATTTTAATCAGGTCTATCAGATGCTGCAATGATATTTCCAATATCTCTAATAGCTTTCGAGAAAATGAGGAGGAAATTCATGTTTTTATATAAATATTAAGTTTCATTTTACTGCGTAATTATTAGTCATAGAACAAATATTCATAATGAGAGTTGTACAGTTTAATTAGGTGTATCAGAACCTGCAATAGTATTTCCAATATCTCTAGTAGGTTTCGAGAAAATGAGGAGGAAAGTCATGTTTTTATATAAATATTAAGTTTCATTTTACTGCGTAATTATTAGCTATAGAACAAATATTCATAATATCAGTTGTACAGTTTAATTAGGTGTATCAGATGCTTCAATGATATTTCCAATATTTCTATTAGCTTTCGAGAAAATTAGGAGGAAAGTCATGTTTTTAAATAAATATTAAGTTTAATTTTACTGCGTAATTATTAGTCATAGAACAAATATTCATAATATCAGTTGTACAGTTTAATTAGGTGTATCAGATGCTGCAATGATATTTCCAATATCTTTAATAGCTTACGGGAAAATGAGGAGGAATGTCATGTTTATATATAAATATTAAGTTTCATTTTACTGCGTAATTATTCGTCATAAAATAAATATTCGTAATGACAGTTGTACAGTTTAATTAGGTGTATCAGATGCTGCAATGATATTTCCAATATTTCCAACATTTTCAATATCCAATATCTAATGCTAGCTAGAAGAGCCCGTCGCTGACGGCCGATGGAGCGACGGTTATATATTGCTGCCGGTGGTGTTACCAAACCGCAGTTATCGTACCGTAAAATTATCTATTGAATATCACATAAATACTCATAAGAACGGTAATTCTGATACATAAGACAATAGAAATTTTTAAATAATGATAAA
This sequence comes from Metacarcinus magister, assembly GCA_029783475.1. Lineage (NCBI taxonomy): Eukaryota > Metazoa > Arthropoda > Malacostraca > Decapoda > Cancridae > Metacarcinus > Metacarcinus magister. The sequence goes on along the minus strand of JAPQNM010000013.1, from coordinate 4,608,658 downwards.
AGTTGTTACACTGGCCTATACTTATTGTCATCATACGTTTGGTATATGCATGGGAATGATATAAAGATCTTGGCACAGACGTCGTGCCGCAAACACAGGAGAGGGAGACGCTGCTGGCACATACGGTGTGCCGCAAGAACTGAATGGGTTAAAGAGTTGAGTAAACTTCCACCTTCCATCGTGCAGTGTAACACAACAAACTTGACCTCTATCTCCTCCAAAAAGATACCCGGTAAGGCTACACAACCCAGTGTCTTGATAGTTATTTGACTACATTACCACTAATTGGGTTTACATCTTATTCCATCCACTTTTCTTTAGCGTTTATTCTAGTAGGCTAAGGACAGACTACCTAGTTTGAGCCCCATGATCTGCGTGATCTGAGTTTCTATGTAATTATATGTAATCTAGTGCATAGAAAATTAGAATAGTGCAGTCTTAGGTCCACGGAGGCATAATGTAGGAAGTGCCCTCACCTCCTTTGGTCTACTGAATTCACAGGAGCTACATAACATTGTTAGTTAATGTTATTATTTAATGAAACAATTGACAGAACTTTAACAGAAGAAAAGCTGAATGGTTGCATGTGGTCTGGAATATTGGTAGATTGTTGTATCATTTGGTGTAACAGTAACAGCACAGTCAAAAAAAAATTTACTGAATTGGTTAGTAGAAGAAAGGTAACAGGCAAAGATGGTGGTGGACATTAAAATCTGATACATAAGTGAGGATTTTCATTGATGTTTGTAATGGAAAGAATTGTGGCAGTATTGTAGTAACTGTGAAAGACTGTGTTGTTGGATGCTAGTACTTTCTACAATTGTGTTTCCATCATAGGTAAGATAATAGTCTTAATGTTTGGCTTCACTTATACAAAAAAAGAATATATGAAATGCAAAGGCTGGTAAGTGCGTGCCTTCCAACCTCTAACCCTTCCACCCGGCCCCCCTTTCCCAAGCGGCTTCATGCACAAGACTTTCTACTTACTCTCACCCCTTTCCAGCCACCTCACTAATATAAGAGTTAACCAGTATCTTCACTCTTTCATTCCTTTCACTCTCTGCCTTATTCTATTTTTTTTCCACATTTGAAAAGAAAAGAATGAAAACAACTCCAAAAGTAAATTGGCCAACCCTTTTGGATTCTATCTGAATAATTTTGGGGGAGCGGTAATGTAAACAGACTTTTTTGCCTTTGTTATTCCTTGGCCAGCCTCCATTACTTAGAAGAAAAAAAATAGATAAAAGATAAAAAAAAAAAAAATATTGTTGTATGGTGAACATGTAACATTGTAAGTGGCGCTGCAAAACTAATCGCTGTTCAGCTCAACTTTTACTTTTGTAATTGGAGGAAACACATCTGACGGTGTGCTCAAAAATCATACCATTAGATAGTCTGCCATGCACAGTGTCACTCTTCTTGCTGGTCACGGAAAATTATGTGTTCATTATATCAAATTTAGCTTCAGATAATAACATTTACCTTTAAAACCAATAACGTTATAACCATGTCAATGCATCATAATTATAGTCTATTTTGTTAAACCAATCAATCATTATTGACACTGCTTTCCTCTTTTCCAAAATATGATACACCTATTATCTATCCACGGCGAGAAGGAAATTACGTTATATATATATATATATATATATATATATATATATATATATATATATATATATATGAGAGAGAGAGAGAGAGAGAGAGAGAGAGAGAGAGAGAGAGAGAGAGAGAGAGAGAGAGAGAGAGAGAGAGAGAGAGAGAGAGAGAGAGAGAGAGAGAGAGAGAGAGAGAGAGAGAGAGAGAGAGAGAGAGAGAGAGAGAGAGAGAGAGAGAGAGAGAGAGAGAGAGAGAGAGAGAGAGAGAATTCCATCACCATTCAGACCATAAGAATATCCCAACAGTTGATGCATCGGCCAAACATTACCTGCCATCCAGTGATGCGGAGGATAATAAAGATTCTTATATCAAAGCCTTTACCAGGAAGCGGCACCGAATACACTTACTGAATGATTACTGGGAGTGAATATTTATTGAGCTTCATTTATGGTGAATCAGTTTACAGTCATCTTTCTCTTTCTTTGCATAAAATGAATGTAATGTAAACGTAGCCATACACTATTTGGGTCTCTCTGCATTTCTTTCTTCTACTACGCCTGCAACGTTTGAACACAAGGCACCAAATCCAGCACGGGAACATTATATGGAATGAAGAAGGTCAACAAAGGATCAGTCAATCTCGAGGTCAAGTTAAAGTTCAATAGACTGTGTTGATGTTGCCTTTGCTTTCTTTAATTAATAGGATTGAAAATTATGAGATGAAAAACAAGTCTCTTCGCTTAATTATCCTGTCACTGAATTCATCTTAGGAAAACACTTTAATGATCCTGTGCTGCGCTGTGTTTGTCGTGTCACGAGGCAAGAAATGATAGCATGATGATTATGGTAATGATGGCTTTGTAAATGATGTTGACGTTGAGGATGCTAATGATATTATTACGTGATAGTGGTGGTGATGATACGATGATGACGGTGAGGACGATGATGATGACACGATGATGACAATGACGGTGACGATGATGATGATGATACAATGATTACAGTAACGGTGACGACGATGATGATCGTCAACGAAACTTCAGTATTTTTTTTTTTATGGAAACATGTTGTAATAGGATGACTTGCATACAGTATATGTGTTTTTACCGTAAAATAGAATCAATACGTGTAAAAAAGGTTGTTATTCCAATAGTTTAGATTGTATTCAGTAAGATAATTGGTTCAATGGAGGCAAGTAATGTATAACTAACACAAAATACGCTTTATTTTGTTGTTCATATACATAAAATATAATTATCCACTGAATAGTTTTCTGTCTTTATAGGCGAAAATGTTCATGTGATTATTATCTATCGCCTTGGATGAAGTTGTTGTCAGGACTATTCTGCCTAACATGGTTTTGGTACTCAACACACTTAGAAACTGAGGCTTTTTTTCTTTATAAGATATTTTTTTTTATGTATTCATGGTAAGGTAAGGTATTGGTAAGTTTTATCATTTATATTGCAGCAACCAATCTTCCGCCAGTGATTACGAAAAACTTTTCATTAAACCAAGACAAGTGTTCCAAAGTAATTCAAGATTGTTTGAAAATATGTTGTCCCAAAGTATGATTTTTTTTTTTTTGCTTGAAAACACTTGAAATCGATGTCATGAGATACCTTCAACTTTGTTTTAAAAATGGCATGATTTATGTAGCTTCGCCGTAACATGGCGGTGAAAGTAATTACTTTGTTTTCCGACATGGAGTAATAGTCTTGGCCTGAAACGCAAGCCAATGTATCATAATCTAGACTTTGCAACTACCGTACTCAAGGCATTTGGATAGACTTGATTTATCTGCTGGAGTGACAGTGTTCACGTGGCTTCATAAAGGAGAGCCAGGGACATGGTAGGTCGTAGGCACTCATGTGGAGGACAGGTAGACAGGCAAGCAGGAAAGCAAGCAGCCAGGCATACATACAGATATACAAGCAGGCGGGTAAACGGGAAGGTACAGAGACACAAGGCAGGCAGGTGGTGTGGAGAACTAAGAACGTTTTTTCAGTGACTCAGCAGTTTGCATGTGGTTCATTTAATTTAACTGTATCAATCTTTGTTAGTCTGAAGGCGTGACTGTGGAGTGTGACTGGTGAGCGGCCTTCACATACCCTCTGCACTAGTAGTATACACCATTCCTCATCCTGCTCTCCCTCTCATTTCCTCCCTTACCTTTCTCTCCTATGCTGTCTCTTCCCTTTTTTTCGCCCCTCCATTCGTCCTCATGAACGTCAGCACCGGGCGGGCAAATTACCCCTTACCTGCCTGGCTTAAAATATATATACATAAAAGGAAAGTATTCGCACAAAAACACGCCTCTGGACTATCTCGGGATTGATTCCACACGCTTCCTTTTCCTACCTGTGTGTCAGCATCAGAAGCTGCATACTCACCTCCTACTCTGCGCTTCTTCCAGCCTCTCGCTTTTCCACATCTCCGACAAGTAAGGTAAACTTTTCTCTCAGCGCGGTGCCTTCGACAAACTTTTTCCTCCTCAAGAGCCTCCACACAGCGGTAGCCAGTCAATACTCTGAATGTGGCAGTGTGTGTGTGTGTGTGTGTGTGTGTGTGTGTGTGTGGGTGTGGGTGTGGGTGTGTGGGTGTGTATGTGTGTGTATGTGTGTGTGTGTGTGTGTGTGTGTGTGTGTGTGTGTGTGTGTGTGTGTGTGTGTTCAAATTACAATTGTGTTTTCGTTTCATATAAAGAACAGGGGTTGGGCAGAATGAAAAGTGGAACAATTCACAGCGAGGCAGGAGTATATGTCTTGACAGGTCACATGCATGCATCTTAAAAAATCACACACACAAAAAAATCGAAGCACATCACTTAGTTCAATTATATCACACACGCACACAAAAAGATGTATAAATCTCGGCGTCATCCTTGCCTTGACGTGCATGAACAATGTCTACACTGACGCCACGCCCCATCAAGACGCCATCAGGGGGAGAGGGGAGCGTCCTAATGCTCAGTCCTGTATAGCGGGGAGGCGTGGCTCTGGCGGCGGGAAAAAGAGACAGAGACAGTGAGAGCTCAACGTAGGAATTTGGGAACGCACCTGTGGAGTGAAGATGAGTGGAGTGGGTAATGAGTCCACTATTGGGCCAGGTAAAGGGTGGAGAAAGTGGAGGAAGTGCTTGGCGGTCTTTTTGCTTTGAGCTGAGTCAGGTGAACTACCTTTACAATATGAACATTTTGAAATCCTGCACGAGTTTTATTTTTAATTTTTTTGTTTTGTTTATAGTGCCGAGAAATTATATGCAAATATTCATATATGATAATGTCGTATTCCATAATTATTGAACTTCATTAATATGCAATAGGTGAACGAATTCTACGATCACAAGCGCGTACCCACATGTGTTATAAGTTGAACAGTGACGCCGCGGAATAAGTAACGAGTGTTCGGAACAGTACATAACAAAACTCGATAGTCCATGGGAGCCGCACTTCACTCACTCATCATTTAATTAAAAACACAAACTTTCCCCGTGTTTTGCCAAGGCGTGGAGATTGCAGTGTTGTTCAGGAAGCCGTCTCGGGGCATGCAGTGCATTCCAATACCACCAGGCGGCGCGGACTGAAATCGTGTGGTAAAGGTGTGAGCGTCGCAGGCAACCCACTGCTCACTTGCTTTCTTCTCGGAACCAACTTTATCCTCACCGTCCGGATGGCAATAACTTCAAGCCCAGAATACATCCTCTCACACAATAGGTAGTGGAGAGGAAGGAGAGTCGTTTCACATATTCCTTCCACACCTCATATTGTATACCATTTTGAATCCATCCACGTGTCTTGTGTTTCTTGCTTGAAGTGAATGTGTTTTGTCCGTGATGACGCAAGACTCTGATTGTGTTTGCACCTTACATCTATTTACACACACACACACACACACACACACACACACACACACACACACACACACACACACACACACACACACACACCCTTCCCTCTGCAACTTACCCCCTCCTCCCGCCCCCCTTTGCCTCATTTAGCGTGGCTGTTCCGGGTTAATGTTGATTACCAAGAGGCACTGAACACGCCATCCTCCTCCTCTATTCTATCCATTTTAGGTCCCCCTCTAAATTGGCAACAGTGGCGAGCCGTGGGTGAGGTGTATTCTGGAGCCGTTTAGAGGTCTGTTTTTTTTTCTTTTTCTTCCTCCGCTGCAGAAGTGATTATTTACATTTAGAGGAAAGCACCCCCACTCCCCCTACAGTCTCTCTCTCTCTCTCTCTGTCTCTCTCGCTCTCTCTCTTGCTCTCGCTCTCGCTCTCGCTCTCTCTCTCTCTCTCTCTCTCTCTCTCTCTCTCTCTCTCTCTCTCTCTCTCTCTCTCTCTCTCTCTCTCTCTCTCTCTCGCTCTCGCTCTCGTTCTCTCTTATTCTGCCTGTCTTTAAATCTGTCTATCATACACACACACACACACACACACACACACACACACACACACACACACACACACACACACACACACACACACACACACACACACACACACACACACACACACACACCGAATATAATACACGGTTTCTCGAGATTCTATTTTTGTGTGTCTTTCTGTTTCTTTTTGGTCTTTTTCACGAGTTTCTTCTGTTCTGCGGACACCACCACCTTTGACTTCCATGACTTCCTCTCTCTCTCTCTTTCTTTCTTTCTTTCTTTTCCCTAACATTTTCTTTCTTTAGCTTTTTTTCTCTCTTTTTTTTTTTTTACTGTCTGGCTGTTTGTATCTCCCTCTCTCCTCTCTCTTTCTTTTCTCTCTCTCTCTCTCTCTCTCTCTCTCTCTCTCTCTCTCTCTCTCTCTCTCTCTCTCTCTCTCTCATCTCTCTCTCTCTCTCTCTCTCTCTCTCTCTCTCTCTCTCTCTCTCTCTCTCTCTCTCTCTCTCTCTCTCTCTCTCTCTCCTCTCTCTCTCTCTCTCTCTCTCTCTCTCTCTCTCTCTCTCTCTCTCTCTCTCTCTCTCTCTCTCTCTCTCTCTCTCTCTCTCTCCTCTCTCTCTCTCTCTCTCTCTCTCTCTCTCTCTCTCTCTCTCTCTCTCTCTCTCTCTCTCTCTCTCCTCTCTCTTCTCTCTCCTCTCTCTCCTCTCTCTCTCTCTCGTCTCTCTCTCTCTCTCCTCTCTCTCTCTCTCTCTCTCTCTCTCTCCCTCTCTCTCCTCTCTCTCTCTCTCCTCTCTCTCTCCTCTCTCCTCTCTCTCCTCTCTCGTCTCTCCTCTCTCTCTCCTCTCTTCTCTCTCTCGTCTCCTCCTCTCTCTCTCTCTCTCTCTCTCTCTCATCCTCTCTCTTCGTCTCTCTCTCTCTCTCTCATCTCTCTCTCCTCTCTCTCTCTCTCTCTCTCCTCATCTCTCTCTCTCTCTCTCTCTCTCTCTCTCTCTCTCTCTCTCTCTCTCTCTCTCGTCTCTCTCTCTCTCCTCTCTCTTCCTCTCTCTCTCTCTCTCTCTCTCTCTCTCTTCCTTCTCTCTCTCTCTCTTCTTTCTCTTCTCTCTCTCTCTTCTCTCTCTCTCTTCTCTCTCTCTCTCTCTCTCTCTCTTCATCTTCTTCTTTCCCTCTCCTCCCGACCTTCGCCATTGTCGGAAGGGTCTCGGGCTGGCGGGGAAAAATGAGGTGCTCTGTTTTCTCGCTGTGAGCGTGTCATCAAGAGCAAGAGAGACTGCACTACCAACACCAGAGGAATTCCGTTTCAAAAAGAGCGACGCTTAAAGGAGATTGATTTGAAGGTGAAATAGAAGAAGAAAAAAAATAGAAATAAGAAGATGAATGAGCATACCCTCTGTATCAGGCGAATAGCATTTTATAGTGTGTGATATTCATTAAGGCCGACGGTACAGGCGAATGGTTTGGTGAATTGCGATAGGTATTTGTAGGTGAATAAAGGACCAGATGATGAAACTACGATGAAAGGATTCTAAAAATGTATACATAGGTATGAGATTTAAGATTACAGTCTATAGGGAGATGGTGTACCTACAGCGAATACCTTCCTATGTATCATCACTCCTCTTGCGCTCCTCTCTCTTTTCCCTCATATAATCTCCCCTCCCTCGCCCCATCTTGCTTGCATCCCCACGTCAAAGGAGAGAGGAGCGCTAGCGAGCCTGTAGTGTCAAGATGAAAGCTAGCTCCTACCGGCACCGCACTTCCCTGCCACCTTCTGTACTGAATCTTCAATGGAGCCAAATTTTAGCTACTGGTTGATGTCTGGCTTAGAAACTATTCCTGTGGGACACTTGGGGCGCGACTTTGTAGAGCTGCTAGATTGAAACCGTGAAGTATATATTTTGTTTTTTTATATATATAGTAAAAATTTTGCTCCTTATTTTTTTGGAGGCATGACGGGAAGGCGGGTAT
>JAPQNM010000013.1:4590709-4595709 GCA_029783475.1 Metacarcinus magister | reverse complement strand
CATAATGAGAACAAACTGTATCAGATTCCACTTGATCTCTTTTTCTGTGCGACACTATTATTTGTACACTGTATTATGATACTGTGAGCCTCTACTGGTGTCTGCATTGTTTGGAAAAAAGAATAACGTCATTTTCTATAAGCCTCCTTTCCTGTGTCATAGGAAATGTCTACTACCATAATCTTCTGGAGTCTCTTAATGATTCATACGAGTATCTATATGGAGATGCGAGCATATACCACTTCTTCTGTGTTACTTGTGGCACTGTAACGTCATCAAGACTTCTGTAGTTATGGATACATTCTTTTGAATTCTACAATCTAACTTTTTTGTATTATTATGTCCTTCCACTCAGTTTTTTTTAATTTCAATATATGTAAAAAGAGGCGAAATCGAGCGTAAAGTATTGTTTGTGATGCAAATGTGAGTGCAGTCGAGAGGTTGGGTAGAAGGATGACTGAAAACTTTCAAGAGTATAGGGAAATATTTTGAAAGGAGGAAAACGGGAGGCAGAAGGGAGCGTCTGGGAAAGAAGAGAGTGATATATAGTAAAGGATAGTAAAATGTTGATTGAGAAGGATACAGTAAGGAAGAGATGGTCAGAGTATTTAAGGAGATTGCAGAATGTAGTAGGGCATTGGGAGATTGAAATTGTTACAGTTGGAAGGAAACAAGGAATAAATGTGTTAGGAAAGTTGAATGAGTTATGGATCACAAGGGAGGATGTGCAGGAGGTAGCAAGAGAGATGAAAACAGGAAGAGATGAAAGTTTAGATGGATATGCAACTCAATGTTTGAAAAGTGGCGGAGTGACTTTTGTTGAGTGGTTATTAAGATTGTTAAATGTCTGTTTCAGGAACAATATGATGCCAACTGACTGAGCGAATGTGTGTGCGGTTTCTTTCTATAAAGGTAAGGATGATAAGTATAGGTTTTAGTTTATTAAGTGTTGTAGATAAAGTGTATGCTAGGGTGTTGATTAAGAGGATTAGAGAGGGTACACGAGTGATTTATGATGAGCAGAAGAGGGAGAGGATGCATCAATCAGTTGTTTGCTATGAGACAGATGTGTGAGAAGAATATGACGAAAGGTAAGGATATGTTTTAGACGTTGATGGATTTAGAAAGAAAAAAAAGAAGATATATTTGATAGAGAGGGATTATAGACTGCTTTGTGATTATATAGGCTATGAGGTAGACTGTTAAAAAGAGTGAAAAGAGTTTAGGGAACAGTAAAGCATCTGTTTGAGTGGGAAATTGCATGAGTGATCAGTTTCCTATTTGAGTAATGGTACATCAGAGGTGTGTGATGTCACCTTGGTTGTTTGATATTCATATGATTGGTGTTATAAAGAGAGAAATGCCAGAATATAGGTAGATGTTTAAGCCTGGTAATTACTTATGGTAGGGAGTGATGCTACTTTATTCAGTACATTTGCTCGAATTTAACATGTCTATAGTGGCAACCATTAGTCTGCGCGTTCATGGGATGGTACAGTACCCATACACACATCTGTGGCACGTTTACCTATTCGCATACAAAGGACACGTTCATGTGTGTGTGTGTGTGTGTGTGTGTGTGTGTGTGTGTGTGTGTGTGTGTGTGTGTGTGTGTGTGTGTGTGTGTGTTCGTGAATATAGCAGGACAGTTATGATAAAGATTAAATTAATCACGCGAATGATGCATAAAAAAATGAATAAATAAACTTGTTGTTTTCTAAGTAACTTTGAACTAAATTGCAATGGATTTTTTCCAAAACTTTTCTCCGAGGAATTTCATGTCGAAAGCAATGATGTGTGTAGATTTTTTCATATAGTGCGACACAATTTGCTTTGATTTCATAGAATGAGAGCGAGACACAAAGAAGCTTCTACCTTGCTTTTTATATTAGGGCTTACCCATCCACTTAGGACTACTACTACTACTACTACTACTACTACTACTACTACTACTACTACTACTACTACTACTACTACTACTACTACTACTACTACTACTACTACTACTACTACTACTACTACTACTAGTACTAGTACTACTACTACAACTAATAATAATAATAATAATAATAATAATAATAATAATAATACGAAAAAGGAGGAAGTTTTAATGCTCTCTCCAGCAAGTCCACTGCTGATATAAAGGAAAATTATAATAGTAATGATAATAATAATAATAATGATAATAATGATAATAATGATAATAATGATAATAATGATAATAATAATGATAATGATAACAAAAATAATGATAATGATGATTTTTTTATATCATTATTAACGTGATTATTACTGTTTTTTATTTTCACCCTTGTTATTATCATTACTACTAATATTATCATTATTATCATTATTTTCGTTATGATTATTATCATTATTATTATTATCATTATCATTATTACCATTATTACTATTAATATTTCATATTGTTATCATTATTATTATTATTATTATTATTATTATTATTATTATTATTATTATTATTATTATTACCTATTATTATCATTATTATCATTATGTTGATGTTATTTTTGTTGTGGTTGTTGTTGGTGTTGTTGTTAGTGTTGCACTTGTTGTTGTTCTTGTTGTTCTTGTTCTCTATCTTGTGGTTGTTTGTGTTTTTGTTGCTGAGATAATAAAGGAAAATTATCCCCATTAGTATTACCATTATCAGCATATCACCCGTGAACAATCTGTTCATTATCATCATCATCATCATCATCATCATCATCATCATCATCATCATCATCATCATCATCATCATCATCATCATCATCATCATCATGAAGATGGTGCTTCCTGTTGTCATATCAAGAGGTAAACTTAATTTTTTTTGGATGTAGAAATTTAATTGAAGTAATTTGCCGTCGTGATTGGCGCTCGTGATAGTGATTGTCCACCATTCTGAGTGTGCCGCTGCAATCGGTGCCGCTGAAACACCCCCGCCGCGTATTTGTTTGATGATGGACCATCACTCAGGGCTGGGGGCTGCAGGTGCCCTGATGGCCTCACGCAGCGGTAGCGTCTCTGATCCGCCAGCCTCCAGCCACCATCCCTAGCCAGCCTGGCCGTCCTGCTAGAGTGGGTTTCACTTTATCTACGTAACTGTTTGATGTGAGTGTAGCAGCTGACCGAGACACTGTGTTGAGTGGTCACCTTCGCAGCCGAGCAGCATATAAGTCCTTACCTGATGCGTAGGAGAGTGAGCGTGAGGTTGGTGGCGTGAGTACTGTGATGACTGGCTGAAGGAATGTGGGACATGAAGGTAGTAATGTATGTACGAAGCATATATGCTGAGGAGAAAGAGAGAGAGAGAGAGAGAGAGAGAGAGAGAGAGAGAGAGAGAGAGAGAGAGAGAGAGAGAGAGAGAGAGAGAGAGAGAGAGAGATAATCAAAATATACTTGCTATCCCTCCATGGCTGCGACGCTGCAATTAAGCAGAAGTTTGTAAAAGTTTCCAGCCACTTAACGTCGCCAAAATTAAAAATACTTCCTAAACTCTGTTGCTAAGTTTAGTGTTTAGCTGAGGTTTATGCGGCGAGGGTGTCGGGCAGGGCTGCGTGTTTATATGACCGAGGCGGGTGTGTGGGTGTGTGGGGTGTGTGCGTACACTCTCACGTGTTCACCGGCTGGCAGAGTGTACACGATGCTGGGTTTCATGTGTAAACCTGAAGAGGGGGAGAGGTACCTCGCGTGTTAGTCTTCATGCTACACTTGTTTAGTCCGGGTTTTCGCATGCAAAAGCGGCTTTAAGTCGGTTCTCAGCAGCCTGGAGGATGGAGGGATGTGGGAATATGCCTTTCAGCGCCGCCACACTAGAGGCCCCGCCCACACCTGCTGGTGGAGAGGGGTGTCAGGTAGCCAGAGTTTGGTGTTTGGCGACAAGGGAGACGAGGGTGCTGGTGCCGCCCTTCCACCCCTTATCCTTAACAAGCTACAAGAGGAGGATCAGCATCTCTCATCATCATCATGGATCGTGTTACCCGTTAGCTGAAGGAGGTAGTGACGGGATCCACGAGGCAGCACCTGATCACCCACACAAAGGGCTGTAGGAGGATACGTTCAATATGAACATAACGAGTCTCGCTAATAAGACCTCGTGTGCAAGTTATTTCAATAGCAAACTGTGGTCAATTTATAATTAGAATACAATCATACGAATCTTATTTAACTGAATATCACAATAACCATTACTTTTTTTTCATTCTGAAGCAAAGTGCCAATTGTTTTACCTCATACGATTAAATTAATGTTAAGACTGGGAACTGTATGAGGTAAACAAATTGGAAAGCCCCAAACAAGATTGACACATCGTTAGCTCAAAGTAAACACCTAATTGGCTTCAACTACAATGGAGTTTGTAACGCTACCAGCCAGACCTTCCACGAGTCAACTGTTTCCAAGGCAATGAAGCTTCAACACGGTGTGCGGGGCAGAATAGGTAAAGGTAGTCACATAGACGTATCCAAGTGAAACTATTTGTGGAAGGCAGGTATGCTAAGAAGTGAAATAATGATGGAAAATAGATGATATTAAAGATTAAACTAATTGTTTGCTCTACCAATCATGTAACAATTTATCTCATTATTAGTCAGCATCATCCTCCTTCCTATACAATCACGTCTCTAATTTCCCCTCATTTGACTAGATAATGACAACGTTTTCCCGCATAACAGACACCACTGCCCAAGGATAATGTCACACCCTCGTCTGGCTGGGGAGTGAACATTTAACGCTGATGTCACCCCGTTAACCCTCAACTGCTTCAAACTTATTCGTCTTCCAAAGCATTAGGCCAAAAGAATGTAAAAAGATAAGCAACTGAAAAACATACTTCTTCAGAATGAGGAAGTTAGCAGCGTGGGAAAGTGGTAGGCAGGCAGACAGGCAGACAGACAGGCAGGCAGGCAGACAGACAGGCAGGGAGACAGGGAAAGAGAGGAAGGGAGGGTAGGGACGAAGGGAGCCTCAATAAGTGCCCTAGGATGACAAACTGCTGA
>JAPQNM010000013.1:4548209-4578209 GCA_029783475.1 Metacarcinus magister | reverse complement strand
AATGAAAAAACTTATATAAGTATAATTATGAATGTAAGATCATAAAATCGGAGAAAGTTTCTCTTAAAAAGCATTAAGTGTTGAAACAAAGCTCACATTGATTCAGATTTATATATGGTTTGAATTTTCATTTACACAGTGCATTGTTATTTGTAGAACATCTCTTGTATGTGTGCGTGTGCGTGTGTGTATGTGTGTGTGTGTGTGTGTGTGTTAGTGATGATTAAACTCGGAGCATGCGGCAGAAATAGCATTGTTTGGCATCACTGTTTCGGGGAAAGGTTCAGGGAGTTGTCTGGCATCAGACAGAGTGCGGCGAGCTGTGTATCCTCCACCACACGTGTATAGTATCAGGGTGAACCAACGTTTGCATTACTAATTCTTGACTTTTATCAACTAAGTTTATGGTATTATTTTACATCTTCACCAGAATGCTCTAGAGAATTTAGTTATATTTTTGCATTACCTGGTGCATTTAGAGAAGATTATCTTAATTACATTTCCGTCGCAAATTCTTAGTGTGTATCAGTAAAATATTGCAGTAGTGCAGCCGTTCCTGTAGATGCTGTGTTGCTGTCTTGTAAGCAGGACATAGCTAGGTAACCAATAGTTACAGTGTGTTGGTGTCGGCACTGTATTCTTTACTTCAGATCTTATTTACTCACTTTCCTTTCATATCAGAGTGTGATTATTAATTTCTTCTAGTCTTCCGCACCGCCCATCATGTGCACTTTTTTGAGACCGCAAATATTCATTTTGCTTTCCCAATGTATTCAGTCACTCCCAACGAACTTGAACAATGTTGATCTTCCCCTTGTTCTTTTTTCACAGCTACCTTCACGTTCATCTCTTTCATAAATACACCACCACACTTGACTCCTTTCCGCCTCTTCACTCTTGCAAATGCTGGGAACTTTATTTTACATGCCCCCAAATTATTGCTTCATGGAGATTCCTCCAGTGTACGGTGGTGATCTACATGAGTATGTCTTCCTAGGATTTATTTTAGATTTTGTAAAATTCTGGTCTCTTAAAAGATAAGTTTCTATTAATTGCTTCTCTGTCATTTTAAGTGTTGTTTATTTTGAATGATCCGTCGTCTTTCTGCCTGATGTGGTGGACACACTTTGTCACATGGCATCTCTTTTACCACCTTCCCTTTGATGAGTGTTGGGCGACGTACGACCTTTGATGGTGCAATACCATGTCCACTCCACTCACCATTCAGTCAATCAATCAATCAACAAGTCAGTCACTCAATCAACCATCCGGAGCGGCGGCTCACCGCGGCAACACACACACACACACACACACACACACCACACACACCACACCCACACCACACACACAACACACACACACACACACACACACACACACACACACACACACACCCACACCCACACCCACACACACACACACACACACACACACACACACACACACACACACACACACACACACACACACACACTTATTGATGAACATGAGATGACAATTGGTTAGTATATTAACCAGTCCGCTCATGTCTACTCCATCAAAGTATTGCAATGATCTAAATGCTTCCCTAATGTTTTCATAATGTCGGTCACATTTTCATATTGTTTGTTTATCAGATAACGTGCAATTTCAGTAAAATGTGTAATAGTTCTGTTCGAAATTCATCAAATCAAGTACTACATTTCATAACATGATGATACACACTACCATACAATTTGCGTGAGACTTCATCTGTTCTTTCATTCGGGATGAAAATTAGTTTGAAAGCGAGCAAAACACAGTTGTATATTTTATGAAAATATATAATATACTGTTATTCCAGACTGTCTCATCAAATCTACCATATAGTTAACTGAAACTTTTCAATAAGTTAATTTACGAAATTTAAAAGTGAGCATGTGGCGGTGACGAGGGGTGTGGAGCAGTTGTTTGCCGAACTGTAGGAGTGCATGCTGGTATAATAGAGGGAGGGTAGTTAAGCTGAGGGTAGAAAGGGCATCGTCATACCCATGGACCAAGAATAATTATAACCGTTCTTTTCTGTACTCTTTCTAATCTGCGGAGCTGGGTGAGGTTGAGGCTGGAGGACCAGGTAGGAGATGCATACGTCAGCTTTGGGAGGATGAAGCACTTGTAAATGTTGGTCAGTTGAGGTGGTGGTACGGCGAGGGTTTTGAGGCGACGTAGCATGTGCAACCTGAATGATGCGGAGGAGACGGTGGTGGAAACGTGTTAGTTACAGGACAGTCTGCCATCTATGGTGACGCCGAGGATCTTGGTGGAATGCACGACGTCCAGGATGTAGTCTCCGATGGTGTGTGTGCATGTGCGTGTGCGTGCGTGCGTGTGTGTACATTTATGTATATCGTTCCGTTTTCTAAATGTTAATTTTCCATGGCGCTGATTCGAACATCAGAGTTGTTTTTTTCAAGATCGTTAAAAATCATCTTCTCATAATTGCTTTATGTGTCATGTGCGTCACTATACATGTGTAGGGAGGATAATCTGGTTGATCACCAAATTACCAGTATGTGTTAACCCATTTATAAAACTGTTTTTAAGGTTAAACATGTAAATTGGATTTATCATGTTCATTAACAAATTTTTAAGTGAAAGACTGTCTGGTACTGTAACGATTTTGTTAATGCATTTTCATGTGATGTTTAGGTTTAGGTTAAGTTGGTTTTCAATCATTGTATTTTCCTTACATTTCTATTGTTATACGGCTTGCTGATGCTTATCGAGCGTGGCTCAATGACCAGATCTGGGATTCAAATCCTTGAACAGATGGAGACTATTTGACCTGATGAGCCTTCACACTGAAGCACCTGTTCACTTAACAGAAAAAAGTAAGGACGCAAGTCGAGTAGTTGTGATCCCGTCCGTCCGGCAGGAACTGGAATAGTAGTAGTAGTAGTAGTAGTAGTAGTAGTAGTAGTATAGTAGTAGTAGTGGCTGTGGCGGTGGTGAGCCCTCCGTTGTTTTCTGCCCTTCCCTTACACCAGTTTTTTCTTCCTACTTTCCCTCTTCCGCTACTATTTACTTTGGCAAATCTTATGACTACAAGCCTCTGGAGAGCTGGCTAAGAGGCCACTCCAGCCGCCACCTTGTTAGGACAACTCTCGGCTCGCACACCGCACACGAAAATTCACAGAAAGACCATATAAATAATTCAGCATTTTAATTCTGGTAAAGAAATGTTTCAGGGCTACATTCTTGCTGCCGGATCCTTTTCCCCGCTGTCTCCCTCCCCTCACCACCACCCCCACGCCCCTCGACCCTCCTCCACCCCTACGATGACCCTGCCGTGGCCGCTGCCTTTGTGTAATCTAGCTCGCCCCGCAAGAGTTTACTGCCCCGTACGTTACCGCAACTCTTATTACCTTATTTTCACATTCTGATTGTAGGAGCTACAGAAAACTAAGAGAAAGGGTGAATGTGACTATCAAACACCGATTTGTTTTTTTCTCCCTTTCTCTTCTCCGTTTCTCTTTTCTTTCCTCCTTTTTATGCCATAGCGGAAAACACTGCTGTCTTTCTTGGTATTGTAGTACGGTGCACTGCTTTAAGGTTAAGAACAGACTTTGTTGGTGGTGTCTTGTGGGACGTTTATTGCGTCTCTGGCCAAGTGCTGAATATAATTGATTTTGAAATGAAAACCAATTTTGTGGTTGACCAAAGTGGAGTAAAAAAAGAAAGTTCTGAACATTATAGTGTACCCTAACCCATTACATTACAGTACCGTTTCCGTGACTATAGTTATATTTCTTTATTTACTCTGACGTAGGCTACTATGCTTCAAGCATTCAACAGCTACTTCATCCTTCTGAATTAAATTTTTTTTTTTTCGTCTAAATATACACAGCCATTGGTCTAAGTTACTGCCACAGTTACTATGGAAGGTGCTGTAAATCGTCAACGCTTTTCAGCAGTCTCTGGACAGCGTCCATCTTCTGGTTGGATCTAATCGTCTACAAATGAGTATTTTCACATGAAAGCATTTCATGTCAAATCATGTCAATTCCCAAACAACCGAGTCATTAACCTTGTATAGATTCGAAGAAATCGGTATAATACTAATCAACAGCAGGGTCCAGCTAGGGGTACTAGATAGGTGATGGCTGCGTTTCCGGGCTTGATGTAAGTAATTTTACCGATGTTTTGCAAATGTTTAGACTCGTATTCTAAGACCATTATGACTAATCTGTAATGAATATTAAGATCAGATATGCCTAATACACACAACTTTCCTTCATGAACCTTTAAATGTGTCTGTATTTACTTTACACGAACTAAAGTGTGCGACGAAGAAATTCATATAGTCACGAAAATAATAACCACTGAAATTGGAATAATTAATATCTTATTCAACATGCATTTCCTTGTAATAGACGTTTGTATGTTACCATGAAAAAAAAGTTGCAATAAATTCAAAGTGTCACACTTTCAGGTCCTGTCATTATACGTTGGATTCCCGGCGTCATTGAAAAAAAAGGGAAGTGTATCTTGTCACGGAATTGTATTGGCTACTGATAGTTAAATTTTTTGACGTGATCTGGTACTAAATTCTTGAAAAGAGCTCGAGGACAATAAAAACAAAAGGATTTTCAATATCCCAAAGTTTACGTTTACAGGGTATTGAATAATAGATGTTGGTTAAATTTTACTTTAAAAAAAAAAATTGTGATATGAGTAGGATGTCCTGCGCAGCGGAGACAACCCCGTGTTCCCGTATGATTGGGTGGACGCACAGTGCTGCAAACACACACAATAAACGAAAAATTTGTTACTTTCTCATTGATGATGGCGCTAATTCACTATGGCGATGAAATAACCTCCAGACGAGAGCCCAGTCCACGTATTCCCACCGCCACCCCTGCTTCCACTTTTCTTCCTTGGCAGATCTATATGTCGCTCTGTAAATACACCTCAGAAAAATGTGTTTGTTTATCTTTGTAAAATGAGCATATATTTACTTAAAACCAAGGTGAGTAGCTAATACAGTATGCAAGAGGGGGAAAATGGAATCAACATGCATCGTGTTGAAGGAGGAAGTGGAGACAGGAAGGGGACGGGGAGAGGCAAGATGGCTCAAGACGCCTAGCGGGGAAGTATAGCTATCTGCAGCCCACATTCGACCCTTCACTGCAGGTTTCGCAAGTCTCGAGGATGCGAGTTGCGACCCTCGTGAGTCAGCAGGATGTAAGATTTATTTATGTAGTTTAATTTTCGGGAATAGGAAGAATTTATTTACAGTTAAATGAGGTATTTTGAAGCGCATTACAAGTCAAGTGGGTGCGACAGAGAATAGAGAATGCGAGACCTGGAACGCAGGTCAACATGCAGAGTTTGCCTTGACTTAACGTAACAAAGTTGAGGTGATCCAGTAACTTCTTCACTCTTAAGTCTTGCGGGATCCTTCCACTCTAACTAATTTACGATGTTGTGCGACAGCGAGTGGTTAATTTGACTGAATCGAGGTGTTTATCATATATTTATTTGAATACTTTAGAAACAATTATTAAATGAAAAGTGAAAATAAAAATTATGCCATTATTACTGTTTAATTTTACGAAAATCAAGTCACACGTCTCGTAATTTTTTTTTTAAAGCAGTAATTTTTGTATAAGAGCTTTAAATCAGTTTTGGAACTATAGCAACTTGCCAAAATATACTTCCAAAGGTAATTAATATAACAGTATACCTTGAATAGAAGTGCATCTGTCGTAGCTTTTCTTTCACATTCCTGCTGAATGTATTTACAGGTGCACTCACCCATGCATATCTCAGACCATCCTCAAGTGCCAACATGATCTAGGAAACATTAGGAGTGCACACCCTTCCTTATCCCTTCATGGGTATGTGAACGTAATGCAGAATACCTCGTGCTGAAAAAAGAACATTGTGACCTAAAAACGAATTTGTTGCTGCCAACGTGGGAATGACTCCACCATCAGGTCAGAGGTGAAGAAGCCTCCCACCACACTCACATGCTGACAAATTGATGCTTCACAGGACAAATCTCAGCCTGCTTCACAGGAGGAGGGGTTTCAACCTGTTTGGAATGGTGCCAAACCAAAACAATCATCAAAACTTTTGTTAGCTACCACTACTTTCAACAGGTTACAAGTGCTTTGAGAAACCATTGAAGATGAGTTTGAGACTCGCCTAGTGGGGGACTCCATGGTATGTGGTCAGATAGTTGAGTTTTGGGGCCGTTATTTAAATAACCAATCAGGTAAGAAGATACAGTAAACCGTGCATAAGACGGAATTAGTTAAGTAGGAATTATGGATAAATTGCTGATATTATTTCCTCTTCCAAGCAAGTAAGGAGATACAGTAATGATATGAGCCAGTCTCAACATGGGTGTGAACCACATTGAAAACTCCTTTAATACTAGAGGCAACAAAGAGTAGGTCTGTGCACCAGTAGATGCATTTAGCTGTACAGTTAACAGCTTTTACAACTTCAGATTTGTTTTTTTTGTCATTGTGCAAATTTAAGGGTTTTCAGAGGTGTCTGTTTCCAAAGCCAAGCAAAAGTTCTAGTACTACACAATTGAGTGAATTTTATTGATTAACACACCCATACAAAAATGTATAATATATATATATATATATATAATATATATATATATATATATATATATATATATATATATATATATATATATATATATATATATATATATATAATATATATATATATATATATATATATATATATATATATATATATATATATATATATATATATATATATATATATATATATATATATATATATATATATATATATATATATATATATATATATGATAAAATTTACAACGGTTACCCACTATAAACTGTACATTCCCCATTTTTTTTTTTTTTTTGATCAACATATGTATATTCTCAAATGAAGGTGAGGAGACTTCCTGTTCACTTAGTTATTCTACTATAACTTCGCTTTTGGCAAGTCCACATCCATCCCTTCTTTATCCTCTTGCTCCCCTTGCGTTGGTGGGGTGTAAGTCCAGGAGTAAGCTGGCAGTTTCTTGTGATCTGTTGTGAAAGTGAAAAAAAAATTATACATAAAGTGAAGTGAGAAGACAATGAGGAACTCCTGCAGCTTGCACATACTTTAGCTACATCTATCATAATTCACAACTTTGAATTACCTCTTCATCACATATATTTTTGTACATTGAGGATTATATACTGTTTAGAATAAATTAAATAAATATATTGCCTGTGAGATGCCATTTGGTTGACAATTGAATAATTAATCAAAATATTCCAGAGGGTTCGGTACTTGATCCAATCCTGTGGAACATCTACAATGACGACTGGCGGCTCAGAGTGGGGAAGAGAGTGGCAGATCAGCTTTGCTACGGAGAAGACGCAGGCAATGGTTATTTCACGGTCACCAGCTGCCTCTCAAGCCGTCTTAGGACACTGCACTTCAGGGGCAAGAGTCTGCCACTCCAGAAAAAACATCAAGATCCTGGGAGTGGCTGTGGACCATTGCCTACGTTTCTGACCCCCACGTTTCTGTTGCTGCTCATCAGACTTCTCAACACATCTCTGTCCTGCGTAGAGTGGCAAGCAGCCTAGACTGGCATCCTCACCCTGTACAAGACACAGATACGGCCATATATGGAGTACGGTGCCTTGACATGGATGTTGAGTGCTGCCACCCATATGAGGAGACTAGATGCAGTGCCGTGCCCTATGATTGGTGGATACTGACGAGCACCAGCAGCTTGCACACGCCCCGACGCTAGAGCACCGGTGTAACATGTCAGCCCTGGTGGTCTGCCACAAAGCCCTGGTGCAAGGGGTCCCCAACCTCGACCAACTGAGGCTTGCTCCTCGCCCACTCCAGAGGTGCACTAGGGCTTCAACCACCAATGACGACCTAGTGAAGGTGCCTCCCTCACACTCAAGGCAACACCAAAGGTTCTACAGCGTCAGGACAGCAAAACTGTGGAACGTGTTCGCCACAGCCACACCAGACGTCCAGAACATGTCCACACATACGGTGAAAGTTTCCGCCCACAAGTAGCGTGAAACAAAAGATTCACTGCTCGTGCTGCACATCTATCACAGAAATTTTTTCTATGTGAAATTTTATACCAATGTGTATTTAGGTACATTCTACACAAAGCCAATTTTTATATTTAATGTAAGAATGTAAGTTTTTCTCCTTTATGTTTTATGTATGAATATTTCACTAAGTATGTATGTGTCCCATCCAAGGCTTTTGAAAGTTTCATCTAAAAAATGCCTGTAAGAGGATGGTAGCAACCAGCAAATGGGCCATACAGAAATGGGAGGAGGACCTGCGCCGCAAACTACGAGGCTTGGTTGTCCCTGGTCAAGGAGACGTAGGGAATAGGCCGTGGCAAGAAGAAGGCCCAGCTGCTGGTTAACCTCTTCACTGAAAAGATGAAGGTGGAGGCCCCCCAGCAGCCCCTGCCTCATCTGGAGCAGCAGTGTGAGGAGACTGTCACCAAGGTGGAAGTGATGCAGACACAGTTTAAGCAGCTTCTGCGAGGACTAGACACCAAGAAAGCCACCAGTCCTGATAATGTCAGCTCACACTTGATAAAAGAGTGTGCCCAGGAGCTAGTTGTCCCTCTCACCACGGTCTTCACAGCCTGCTTGTGGGAAAACATCTGGAAGGAGGCTAGGATGGTTTCCTTCCACAAGAGTAGCTCCAGATCTGACCTGAAAAATTACAGGCCCATCTCCCTGCTGTCTGTAGTGGGGAAAGTGTTTGAGAGGATCGTGGCACAGGTAGTCTGTCGTCACCTCAGTGGAAACTACCTTCTCTCGAACCAACAGTTCAGGTTCAGACCTGGACGGTCCACCTCTGACCTGCTGATGCTCCTCACAAGAAAGTGGCAGGACGCCCTTGATGACGGCCAGGACACTGTTGTGATGGCCCTGGACATGGTGGGTGCCTTCAACAGGGTGTGGCACAGAGGCCTGATGGAAAAACTCTGCGCGAAAGGCACCCTCCAGGCATCTGCCCCAGGGCAGGCATCGTTGTCACTACCAGTTAAAGCATCAGTCCCACTGGGCTCTGGGCCTGTCCTGTGAAACTTCTACATAGATGATCTTCTCTGGCAGCTGCCAGCAGTCAGATGCTGATGACTGTACTCGTTCCTGCACCTACCCGTGACAGGACAGTGGGCGTGCTGCTGATGAGATCAATCAGCAGCTACACGTTATACAGGAGTGGGTTACACGCTGGTTTGTATCGGAGAAGACACCGGCAATGGTGAACTCTCGGTCCTGTGCCGCCAAGCCAGCAGTTGAGGAGAAGCTGTACTTTGATGGCGTTCATCTCCCACTCCAGGAAACCGTCAACATTCTGGGAGTGGAGGTGGACTGAGAGGTACGGTTTGATGGCCACATCAAACACATTGCTCTAAAAGGCCTCCCATATGGTCACTGCCCTACAAAAACTGGCCGGCTTCCTCGACAAAGGGGGTAAGCTCTTGGTCTACAAGACCCTGCTCTGACGCTGCCCTCTCGTGGATGTTGTGTGCAGCCTCGCAAACCAGAAACTGGACAGCATCCAGCGTCGAGCCATATGACTGGTGATTGAACTGCAGACCCCACACCTCTGCCCGAGTCAGCAAGTCCTTTTGACTCACTGGAACACCGCAGGGACATCGCGGTGCTAGTGGTGTTCCACAAGGCACAGGTGCAAGGAATGCCACACCTAGCTGAGTTACGCCAGCCTCCAAGAGTCACCACAAGGAGCTTGCTAGTGGTGATGCAGTGGAGGTACTGCATTCCTGTGCCAGCTAGCACCAATGCATCTTTGTGGGCCATGTCTCCAGGATGTGGAACATTTTAATGGCCACCGTCCCTCACACCCAAGAAATGAACAGTGTCAAACTGGAAGCCAATAACTGAAGACGATCAGAACACACACTGCTGATGCTGGTCATTTTGTGACAAAGTGAACAGCTGCAACAATGCTAGAGGATTGCACTACAATGGTGTTTGCCCAGTGATGACACTTGGTGAACGGGGACATGTGACAATTAATTTAATTACAGGTATTGTTGCTGTGAGCGCCCACACCATGTGAGCGTGAGGGCAGCGTTGCTATGCACCCACATGTGGCCTGGATAGATGCACCTCTTAGTGATGTCACACGGAAGTGGAAAATTCCAGAAAAGCTTTGTCGCTGGGGTAGACCCAGCTTGGCCTCTGACGTGAGAAAATAGGGCGGAGTCTCCCAGATCTCGCCACACCATTGCCAAGGCAACACCTTGCCACATAGGAGGAATGCCGTGTCCCAGCCAAACAACAACTAGAGGGGCGGACCTTCCCAGGTCGCCCAGCACCATCTACTCAAGAGAGGGAGGTCTGTCTCTCTCTCTCTCTCTCTCTTGTATATCCTACAGACAGGACGCAAGGGGACAAGCTCCAGCAGTGGGACCAACATCCCGAAGAAGGCGCTGAAGGAGACGACAGAGGGGCCACCGGAACCCTCGCGTCAACCATAAGGACGAAGAAGATGGAACCAGGAAAGGGCTTCCACTTAGTCTTCCTACACAGCCTTCAGATCAGTGGTCTGTTGCCAGCCACGTGGCTGTCCCTGTAAAGGCCGATTCACACTTCACGGTTCGTCTTCGTACAGTTACATTTCGTTTGCATTCCGTCAAAATGTCGCGGTGTTCACACCATAGATCTAGGATGCGGATCTTCGGCGTGCAGCTGTTGCTCCGGCATGGCGCCAAGAAAATTTTGTGCAAAGGAGCTCACTGCAATTGCTCTTCTTTTAGATGAAGATGAGGAGAGTAGAGTTAAAGCTAAGAAGAAAAGATTGTGGATGCACAGCTGACAAAGGAAAAGAAAGTCAGGGGGTGAATAGGACTCTCTACAAGGAATTATACGATGACGATGAAATTAAGTTTTATCACTATTTCAGAATTACTAAATCCCAGTTTAACTATTTGCTTCAGAAATTTTATGAGGATTTGATTAAGAGCAACAGCTGCCTTCGAGAGGCTATTTCACCGAGTTCCTCTCCAATGAAATTCCATATCTTTTCTTTCACGAAGTTGCCAGTGTATTTTCTGTTGCTCATGTCATAGAGCTCCTCGTTGCCTCTGACCACTTCTATTAACTTTTCATTGCGCATGACTTCTTCACTGTCCAAAGTCAAAAGTTTCCACAGATTGAAGGCAAGTCGCATCCTCTCTCCTCTGTAACCGCCACGTGACTGAGATACATAACGATGTTCACACTAACGGCTGAGATGCAAAACGTTTCCGTTACATATAGGTTTTGTCTGTCAGAAATTTCTTCCAAACGTATCCAGTACGTAGGAGCGAAAGCCGTACGAAAGACGATCGATAGACGGAACTATCGTATGGTGTGAACAGATTCATTGATTTCAAAGTCAAAATAATTTACGGATGAAAGCCGAACGAAGACGAACCGTATCTGAGCCATGTAGAGTGAATCGGTCCTAACACGTGCTCTGAACGTATACTTAACCCTCACATAGTCCTCATGATAGTTAGGGGCGTAATCAGCTAGGGTGTGTGTTCCCCTGTAATATAATTAATAAACTAATGTAAACTTTGACTGTGCCTCCTTGTGAAGTAACCCTGGAACTTAGGAACATGCTGAAAAGGTGAGTTAAGTGTGTAGCGGTGAAGTAGTAAGCTGTGGTAATATAGTTATATCAAACACGCTCTCTAAGCATCATACCCATGCATATATAACGTAAATTACCAGTCACTACCATTCCATTGTCTTTCCTGTGACAACTGGAGCTTCATAACTTGCTATTTCGATGTTAACTTGCAGTTTCCTTATGACAGTTGCTTGCCCTTAAGATAGGTAGCACATGACAGTTCACCTTTGGGCAAATTGTAAATTATATTGAGTTTAAATAAATAAAAAAATAAATAAATAAAAAAAAAGGTTATTAAGAATGAAGAGGCCAAATATCTCAACAGTAAAAGAAAAGTCAGATGAGTTAGCGATTATAATCCAAAACAAGCACAGTCAAGCCACACTTAGCGCGAGTTTATTTAGCGAGAAACGCAATAATCGCATGCTATCATCTACCAAGAAAGAAGCAGAAAAAACAAAGCATACTGAGGTTGTTCAGGTAAGGTACAGATTACTACATATGAATCTTTTCTCGAGCAATGAAAATGAGAATACTAAATTACTTACCTCCAATCTTCCAATTGAGGTACGAGTACAAGCTGGCCCCACCATCAACTTTAAAGGTTGCCCCAGTGATGAATGCAGCTGCTGGGCTAAGTAGGAAGCATACAGTGCTTGCCACCTGCATGAATAATCATAGTTAATTGGAGATACAGTAATTTTTAATATCTTATAAACCAAAGCAGTTGCTGATCCTCTTTTATGCAAACCTTGGGACAAGAATGTAAAATTTCACAAATTTCACATCCATAGATTGCAACTTTAATTATCATGTATATTTAACAAATCTTTAACCCAAGCTAGAATACCTTGTGTATGGAAAAGAGCAAACATAACCCCCATTTTTAAGAAAGGAGATCAGAAAAAGCTATCAACTATTGTCCAATTAGTATAAGTCTAAGGGGATAAGCCAATACCATGCTATGCTATGCTGGCTTAGGGTGTCTTAACAGGAGAACACTTTTTATTCAATTTCTTACAATGGACTTACTAGTTTCGTTGCATCTATCTAGTCTAGTTCCACTGATCATTGAAATGTTGATCGTCTCACTTTAACAAAGAAGAGATCCTTCAAAAAGGGGCATCCCTTTATCAGTTGACAATGGCTGACCCAAATAAATATGGAGCCTGTTTTTAAAATTCCAAATTTAATTATAAAACTTTTTAGGGGTAAAGAAAATGTTTTTCTTACTTATGTCTTGAAATGTATTCCCACATACTAAACCTTCATTATTGTGCTCATTAACTTAATGATAATTTTTCTAAGTATGCAATTTCATCTTAAGTAGAAAATTTCTTGGAACTGAGCAAAAGAAGATGCAGCTAAACAAATGCCAATACTACTGGAGAAGTTTGAGATAGAAACGATAACTAAACCAAGCGATAAAGTAATACTGTGTAAATCAATATAAATCAAACACTCACCTCCTGTGGTGTACCAAGGCGTTTCATGGGAATGCCATCCCGTACATGTTCAAAGATTTTCAGGTCTCCATAGTTACTGGCAGCTGTTGGAGAATATATATTGCTCCCAGGGGCAACTGCATTGATTCGAACTCCATCTTCAGCCCATTCCACTGACAGGGACTGAAAGCACAAAATAATTAAAATTTTGATAGAGAAACAACAAAGAGCAACAAATTTTGCATCCAATACAGCAACATTACTAAGTCGTTAAAGTTTATAGAAAACAAGCAGTGGTTATTCAACAACTGACCACATCCACATCAATAATCAGGTAATTGAAAAATATGCAGAATATTGTAGTATATAGGCAAGATACATCAACATTTATCATGAGAGATGTTAGAATGTGTCTCTCTTAGAAAGCTTCAAAGGTGTATACCGAGTCCTATAGGCTTCAAGGAGACCTTGGATGGTTGGCCTCCGTCCGTTAGTAGCGTGGATTAGATTTTTTAAGTGACACCTTGTTTCTTATTGATAGGCTTATGCTGCCAGCGGAAGCTCCTCGCGCATATAACGTTGCAGTCCCGGCAAGGATAGTGTTATGGCAGCATGTGGGTGATCTTAGGACACTCGGCGGTAGTATCGAAGAAAAGTGGCCAGCCCGTGCCGGGCCTCGAACGCAGGACCCTGAGCTGGTATGCTCGACCGCTAGCCACTAGGCCACCACCACCGCCTTTTTTCGCTTTAGATTTAATGAATTTCACTATGTTTTGTATTAGAACTAGTGCATAAAGTACTGTGGTAAAAAGTTTAGATAAGCAATCACCTGAGGTCCAGGAACGGATTAATACATTTTAAAGTGATTTCTATAGAGAAAATGTTTCAGTTTACGAACATTTTGGTTCACGAACAACCTCCAAGAACAAATTAAGTTCGTGAACCGAGGTTTCATTGTATTGCAAAGAAATTTTCATTGAAGTTGACTACGTTTCATATCAACATATCCCTGAGAAACCATTTAATCTTTCCTCCACACATGGCATTGTTACTGTACCTTTGTGAGGTTTTCCACAGCAGCACGGGCAGCTCCGGTATGAGCCATGAGAGGAAAGCCCCGAAACATGTCAGCAATGATATTAATAACCACTCCTCCATGCTGAGCCATCCATTGTTTATGGGCTACAGGAAAAATTGTTCAAGTTAAAATCTATTAGAAACCCTAAACAGTATTCTATTCAGCTTCAATTATTGCATTATAAAAATAAATTAAATCTATATTTATATACGAAGCTGACATCCCTCTAAAAAAGGGTAGGTAAGGACAGGTAACTCACACACACACACACACACACACACACACACACACACACACACACACACACACACACTAGACAAATATAGATACGAGACAGGACCACACGAATGTAGCTCAGGCCCTGTATACTACAACTAGGTAAATACACACACACACACACACACACACACACACACACACACACACACACACACACACACACACACACACACACACACACACACACATAGATAAAGATATGATGAGAAAATTTATAATTACAATGATCAGACCAATCCCGGAATATGCAGACATAATATGGTCGCCGCACAAGAAAAAGCATGTGTTGAAATTAGAAAGAATACAGAGAATTGCAACTTAAATGGTGCCAGAATTCAAAGACCTAACATATGAGGAAAGATTAAAAGAAATACATCTAACAACACTAAAAGAAAGAAGAGAAAGAAGAGACTTAGAGAAAAATATAAATGTTTGACGCACCTTCTTGACACATAAGAAAAGTACCATTCAGGTTTGTATCAATGACAGCATTCCATCCTTTTAAGTTCATGTTGCTCACTGCAGAGGGAAATTGGCCCCCACCATTGTTAACTAAGAAATCTAGCTTGCCCATTTCACCAACAGTAAAGGAAATCAAGTCTCTGAAATTGTGACAACATATCAATGTGATGTAAACACATTTTATTAACTAATCCATGTTAAAATTACGATATAATAAAATATTCCATAACATTGTAAATTCTTCACAACTTACTACCTATTCTTCCACATATCAAAGGAAGAACCCTAAGTAGACAAGACAAAGTAAAACAAGCAAAAAAATAGTGAAGGAACAAGAATCAGATAATACAAAAATTTTTGACAAATAACACAAAATAATAGAGGAGCACAATTGAAAGTAATACAAAACAAACAATACCATAATATTCCTTGAAAAGCATTTGTGATGAAATGTGTGAAGCCAACAGTTGCTCAAGTCATTTCTTTTGTTGCATTATCATCACTGAATTAATATGTATATTCCCTACCCAGCAGACAAGTATGTATGAGTAACTCCAAGAGAGAAAAATCCAAGCACCACCCTCCACCAAAACCTTTTTTTTTTTACCACAAACCACAACCAATTGTCTTCCTAACCATTTGGCGTTAGTTTGATTCCTTTCTCAATATGGCAACAGGGTATAATTAGTATATAATTAGTATATCTTATAGCAATATACCTTGCCTGTCTGCTGGCCGCAGCTAAAACCATGGCCAGGTATACATAAGTTATAAAACCAAGAAACAATTGGCTGTACGTGCTGTTGGTAATCCTTGCCATGATGGGTGCTTTGGCAACGTTACCCAGGAAAACATGCAGAAAATATTTAGTGAATTCTGGGGTTGAAGTCATATGATGAGTAGTTTTGTTTGATTATTCAATGATTATTCACAGGAAAATTGATTTTATACCATCGGAACACTGATACTTAAAGGATAGTTTTGGTATTTGTTTCTCAAGAGTCGTATGGTTGGTTCTCCAGATCTTTGACATTTTTTGCTTGTAAAATTTTGCTTTTTTATTCATTTTTTTTAAATGGCACTTGGATTCTTCTCCCTGGGAGTTACTCACATGCTTTGTAGCAAAATTGATTGATTGATTCATTAATTTAGTCACTGCAGCAGCAGTGTCATAGGGTGTTGCTTTAAACAATTGCTAATGATTTTTCAAGAGGTCAGACAAAACTGACTGCATCGATAGAAATCCTCACTAAAAAGGAATTCCAAAGCTTTTAATCAATAGTACATATATGTTTAATGGCCAAGCAGACATCTATAACAATATTTGTCCAATTATTAACAACTGTTTGATACCAGAACAACTTAAAATAAGGTCTATCATGGTTTAGAAGCAATTGAATTAATTCTTTAAGTTGTTTTTTATCTACATAATTAACAATTTTGTAGCATTGAATGGTGAACTGCTTGAGATGGAGTGCTTTAAGTATTTTAGGTCCAAGATTACTGTAGATGGAGGAATAGAGATAGAGGAGAAATCTAGGATCAATGATGAAGGAAAGGTGTTGGGAGAAATAAGGTGATTAGTTATAGTGATGGAGATGTATCTAAAGAGAAGGTTGTATGAATGAGTAGCTGTGCCCACGCCACTATACGAGCTGAAACAAGGAATAGGACAGTTGCAGAGAAGAAGTAATTGAATTTAATAGAGATAAGGTGTCTAAGGAGTATGTGTGGAGCAACGCATATGGACCGAGTGAGAAGTGAGGTGTGAAGGAGAACTGATGTTATGAAAGTTGGCAGGTCGAGCTGAGCAAAGCAGTGTGTGTTGAGGTGGTTTGGACACGGAGAAAATGGAGGAGGACCAATTGGTGAAAAGAATAGTAGATCCGATGTGAGTTGTGTGAGGTTGAGTCAGGCCACGAACGTGATGGATGGTGAGTATGAAAAGAGCGTTGAATGAAAGAGGAATGTCTGCAGTGCAAGGAGTGATAATTGTGTGTGATAGAAGTGAATGGAGGGCAGTGGTGAATGCATGATTAATGACGCAGCCTTGATGACCCTTGGAGGAGGTTTTCGTGCATCTGGTGTGACTCTTGGATCATATTAAGTGCGGGGACGGAGAAGGCATGATTTGAATATGAATTTAAGGTAACATAATGGTTATTCTGTGAAAACAGGCACTTGTAAGGATGAAAAGTGATAACAATGATCTGATTCGAAATTAATTCATAATTTCATTAACCCTTTTGTTATTTCCATATTCACTGGTGCATACAAACACACTCAGACATACTTGACAATTCTGATCTTGCATTTTATCCAGACTATTCTTGTACCCTTCCAATCATAATCAAGAGTCACACATCGGGGAGGCGGTGGCCTAGTGGCTAGCCGTCTGGCATACTAGACAACATGACAACTTACTTCACTTGGGTTTCATCCCTAATGTTGCAAACTTTATACTTTAATTTTCTTCTGTTTGGACACATCTCCTGGGTTGCATTCTTCAGTCGTTCCTCCTTTCTTGAAGCTATGACGACTCTGCAATCTAGAAAAGTGCTGATGAAGGTACCATATGGAAATTAGAGAGAAGTAATTATGAAGATAGATATTTTCAATTCATTGTTGCATTACATTTTAAATCTCTCTCTCTCTCTCTCTCTCTCTCTCTCTCTCTCTCTCTCTCTCTCTCTCAAATGACAAAACTTCCACAAAGGTAATGGGGCTGTTGATGATTGAAACAATAAATAACCATCATGAAATTTTCAATTAAATAAGTTTCTAAGCAATGCCACTAATATGAGCAGCAATGTACTAAATAAATATCTATGTGCTTTTCAAAATATCATAATTTTGAACAGGTTTAACATTTACACAGGTCAGCCTGTTTCACCTGCCAGGGAGGATTAGGGCTGTCATTATCAAGTGACAGAAACAAACTGAGATCTTGTCACACTTCAAGCCCAAGCCAGTAGCCAGGGAACCACAACCCTCCACCAACAGTAAGTCTGGGTGCAGCTTCTTCAGCTGTAACTCCTCCGATTTGCCTGGCTAGATTTGAGCTAGTGATAGTGTAGGCCTCCATCTGCTCCATTAAAATTAATGAGTATTGATTTTTTTGTATTATATTTTGCATTTATTGTACACAATGGGGGAGGGGGGGGAAGATTTTTAATGTCTTAATAAGTCGGAAGAGCTGGAGCCTCTATTGTTCTGACTTAGCAAGGGTTTACTGTATATTGTTATTCTGCAATTCATATAAAATGCTGTTTTGCTGGGATTCTTTTTCATACTTGACATAAGTATTTTGCCATGATTAGTTGACTTGAACTATAGGTTGAAGAATCTTAGTGGCAATGGCCTAACTCTTCCCTAACAAACAAACTCTTTCAAGCTGATAATAAGAATGACTGATACTTGTTAACTTACCCAAAGACAGGAGTTCTTCAGTGATGGCTTTGCCAATGCCTGTGGCGCCACCAGTCACTAGGGCCACCTTGCCCTTAAACAATCCAGGTCGGAATACAGACATGGCTGTCAGACAAAGACAAAGAAAGACACATTAAGTACTGGTATGAAATATGTCACAGAAGAGTAAATGAAGCAGTGAATGATGCATGTGACAATGTTAATAGAGATTCAAATGATGAGGAGAATTTTGAGTGTCTTGAAAATGTATTATTGCATGTAACAGATGGAGTGGCAGAGGTACGTACGAATCTCACTACAACTTGCGTTCATAATTATGACTTACTATGGACACTTCCAAAACTATTACTATGATCTAACAGTATGATCGCGTTTTTGTTTGCCTCTAAACACCGGAAAATTATCTTAACTAATCCTTAAGCACATTGCTTTGTTCCTTCTGTCAGTGAATATTTCTTACAGTGACGGATGAATGACATGATACAGTATGTGGTACATTTGATACAAATCATACACACCTGCCACTACTTTCTGCCTCGTCTGAAGTAACCTCGGCGATGATTTGCCGACGATTTTTGTTTCTTTTTTTATAACGGGATATCAAATAAAGGGTGTGAGGAAGATAATGGGATAACTAGATTAGCCTCTGAGTGTGAGTGAGTATTATAGTGAGTGATTAGGAGAAGGGGGGGTGTAAAAGGGTACAATGTCTGCTTATCTCTATCCACACCTAGGTTGATGGGGGAGAGCGTCGAGTCAAAGGCCACTCTGTAGTCAGTCAACAACAAGGATCTTGATCTAGATCTGATTTTGGAGTAACTCAGACCTCCTGTGACATCAAGATCAAGGAGGTCTGAGTTACCCCAAACCAGGCCTTTGAATCGGCAGCACCTGTGAAAGAAAACACACACAAAAAAAACAAAAAAAAAATACTCAGCAGAATTACTTCTTAAATCTAACATTCCACACTTTTTCAAGGAATTCTTTCACAGCCTCTATCATTCGTCCATTTGCCACACCATTCAGTCCCAACAGTAGCACCATCCACTCACAACCAGTCCTTCCACCCACCACATTGATTTCATGCCCTAATTCATTCAGAAACACTCATCATATCCGCACGTGCTCTCTCATACCTCTTGCATTCTAACATCAGATGCACCACAGTCGCATCCACACCCCTGTCACACATCTCACACTCTTTCCTCCTATCCTTTGACCATCTATAGGTCCTATCATTCACTTCCACACACTGCGCTCTCACTCTGAACAGAAGGTCACCACCTAGGCTACCATCATACCAAACTTCATGCTTTGGGGCCTCTTTCTCCCTATACCACCTCAGAGTTTCCTTTCTATCCATCCTATTCTTCCACTCGCTAATCAAGACAAAAACCAAGACTTGCATCAAGTATCATGCTCTAGGGCGATAAGTTAGGAAGACATGGTTAGTTAAATTCAAGTAAAGTTATGCTAGGTTAGGTTGATAAAAATTGATTTCTGCATGCACAGAACTAACAGTAGGTTACTGACTGACAAACCTTTCCACTGAGTGGTCATACAGTCTAGTGGCAGTCCATAAAACGTGAAACTTTCTTAGATAGGCTACATGTTTCGTGGGTTTCGAAAAAGTCTACAGCCTTTAATGTACTTTTCCCAAATCACAAGAAAATTGAAAATGTTTGTATAAATCATGTTGCTGATGTGTAGATATATGGTATCAGAAAAAACAACCAATACTGGTAAAAGATAAATAATCATGTCCATGGATTTAACTTCAAAGTAAATGCAATTTACTATTCAATAAACATTATATAGATTTGATGTAACACTTGAATATGGTTTATATATTGAAGAATACTATCCCAATCCATTTTCATAACACCATGAATATTGCAGAACCCTTAGTCTTGGTGGAAAGACTGATGTACAAAATGACAACAATTAGCTTCAGCTGGTTTAGGATATTAATAACACCAATTATTGGTAGATATAACCTGCACACCCTCAGTTCATGGTTTTTCTGTGAGAGTTTCACGGATTCTTTCCACTGGGCTGATATGCCGTCTGTTAGTAGTTCGTGAAGCTTTGCTAGAACCATGAACTGCGGGTCTGAGAGTTATAGCTTAGACGGGATGACTGCTAAGTGAAAAGCAAGTTTATAGAATCCATGGTGAAAAAGGATAGAGCAGACTGGGTGGTCATGCCGTTTGATGGCAGTCCATGGAGCTCTCCCAGAGCTATGAACTGCGGGTGTGAGGGTTAAAGCTACTATTAGTTTTGGTTAATCTGCAGAATAACGCCTCCGAACCGATCAGAATAATTGTTGTTATAGTACACAAGATACTTACTGTACTGAGAAGGTATTAGTGAGCGATCGCTTCCTTACTTAACATGTACTGTTTGATTTGTAAGTACACACACCTGACAGAGTTAGGTTAGGCTAAGTTGGCGGGGTCCATTGGGGTTGGGGGTGGGGGGGATAGCCCCCAGTTTAGTTTAGGCGGCCGCTCACTAAAACCTTCACAGCTGTTTAGTACAGTAAGTATCCTGTGTAGTGCAACAAAAATAGTTTAGATCGGCTTGGAGGCGTTGTTCTGCAGATTTACTATGCACCACACCAGGCCAGCCCCAGGCTCAGCCCTCACGAAAATGCGCCACTTAACACATGCAATTTAGGTGATACCACCCTAAACACTTACCAAATCTTTTGTTATCATATGCAACTGACGACAGTCACGTGTCAAACATCTCTGATGCAAAAGCAAGACTCAAGAACGTCCTGTAGAGTTGAAAATAGGCCAAGTGGGCATGACCCAGGAGCAGAACAACACACGTCCACACCTCACGGCTCACGAGCGTCCGATCAGTCGAACACAGTGATCAAATGATGTTTCATATTCGTTCTGTTCATTCTCTTATTTCGTCCTTATTTCACCGTAGTTATTGTATTTTCTTATTACCCCATTTGAACGCTAATTTTGAGGGAAAACAACATGAAAACATTTAAACAACAAGTAAAAATACTAGTACTACTATGCACAGCTCTACCAACTTGAATCTGGATTGCAAGTGAGCCACCCATGTTCATTACATTTAATCTCTTCTCTGCTATTGCCATACTCCATGTTTCAGTCCCATATATTAGTCTGTGGCAACACTACATCAGACCACAATCTCTGGTCCTGAAACAGTGGCAATGGAATTGGAAACGGAGGGGGTGTGTGTATCAGGAATGCACATTGAAAAAAATATATTTGTTTAAACCAATATATTTGCCTCTGGTACATCATGTTCACCTCACAACCACATGAGACTAGAGCAACCACAAGCAGTAGCACCCAGCCCCTCCCTCGGCACTTTCTAAGATATTATTACTCACTTCTTACAAAATTTTCGCTGAGTTCTGGCTGGGTAGGAAACAATATAAGAAGCATTATCATTGTGGCAGTATTGTCCAGATGGCAATAAGCACACCCTACAAATAACATATGTAGCACACAGTATCTTTCGCTTGTGCCATACACTTATGTATGTAGGAGCATCATTTAGGTATGACCTTAAGCCCTAGTTCTTCTACTTCACTTAACTGACCATAAGTGACATGGAAATTTTTTTTTGTGCATGGTACATACAAAATTTTGAGCCATACATTTCTTTTAGAAGGGATTCTAGCCAGCACCATTAATTGCCTCCATACATAAAAGGTAAGAAATGCTTATTGAATTTCTAGTAAGGTATCTTTCAGACAATAAAATATACACAATTTACATGTATTTTTGGCTTAGGAATTCCCCAATAGTGACTACATGAAGACAAGATCTAACCCATAACTTGCACTTCATTGGTTTGTTTCATGATTATCTTTTTAGTTTTTTCATAATATAAAGTGTTATTAAGTTGCTCTCATACAGTGACATTTTCTTTTCAAGATATATTTCATTAATTTGCTTTGTATTGTGAAGATTTTGTGATTTGAATATTCATCAAATTTCAATCTGGGTAGGAGTTGGTCATTCATATGACATCTGCAACACTGCACACTATCACATATGCATCATTACAATATAAAGAAGTTAATACTGTACCATTCGTAAAAGCTATATACACCAGAGTATAAATGTGGGCAGGAACTTTCAATTTCTTACCAGATCATAAAACAATTACCGAGTAATTTATGACATATTATACGGAATCGTTTACAAAAGCATGTCTAGAGATTTTGTTTTACATGACACTATCCTTCCACTTCTACGATTTCACACATTTCATTGTCACTAGTAATGCTTCCTAGCAAACAGGAGCTTTAAAATATCTATAAACTGCCATCAATGTATCCTATATAAATAATTAGGCATTATATTTTCATCCACTGATGTTCTGGGGCCATGAGTTTTGAATCTGCATTACTCATCTCAACAACTTTTGATGAAAGTCATGATTATCATTATGTTACACAGAAGTGTTATATATATATATATATATATATATATATATATATATATATATATATATATATATATATATATATATATATATTGCACTTACAGCAATGCCTTTCATTTTATAATCATACAGATTCAAAATATATGTTAATAATGGAAGACTGACTTAAGTTGATACACAGAGGCAAAAGGACTGTCACAGTGTCTTAAAGTTACTACCAACATCTTGGATGTTATTTAAATTCACAGTGGCCCCAAATTTGTAACTCGAGCCTGATCTGAGATCACTTGACAGAAATTATAGCATACAATGGCTTACACTGAAAGCTAGTGTGTTAGGAGAACTAGACTTTTTAACAGTCCTGTTATGAATGTGTCTATAGTCTCACACATTCACAAGAATAATTATCAAGTATTTTCCAGCATAAAGTTAAGCAAGTTGAATCACAGCCATTGTTGGGGAAAATGTGCAGAGTATACAAGAAATATTTCTGCCACAATGCTAAGCATGAGGCAAAACAGGTGATTTCAACAGAAAAATAATTGCTCTAGTCGACAGCACTTCTGATGTTCTATGATATCTTCTTCAATAAAAATACAAGAAATATAGTAATTGACTAAGAAAATATTATCCTTAACCCTACTTCAATATTGCCATATCACAAAATATACTATATGCAATACAGCTACCTAAACCTGGCGGTGCTGGAGGCTGGCCCAGCTACTGCTGCTGTCCCCATGGATAGCCTTTGGCTGCCTCACAATGTGGCACAAGCTCTACACCATCCACACATCAGGAGTCTTCTCACAATTTACTAATCTGCAGAAACTTTTTCTATAAAATAAAATAAAAATGATAATAGATAAATAAAAATGATAATAATTTACATTAAATTACACACATTCAACAAGAGGCATTTCTCATAACTTATGTAGTTTAAAGTGTACCATGTTTTCCAGCATCTTATATTTATTTGATCAATGTCTCATTACAGAGAGCCAAAGACCCCAACAATTTACAATTCTGTAATGTCATTAATGAAATCAAGAATTCTCTCTACATATTACAGGTAATTCAGTTTCTGCTAACTTGAGTGGGAATGACTCTTGTTCCTGAGCAATATTGGGGCTGCTAATTAAAAAGTTGCGATGCAGCTGTCATGAGAACCCAACCTGGGGTTTAGTGTTGAATAACTGCAAATTTTCAAATGATATCAGTGACAAAGTATGACTGCCATGAGACCAACTTGTTTAGTAGAAGGATATACTTATGACAACATAAATTATAGAACAAGGCTTTCATGATCATGAATACTATAAGGTCCTACTGAATGAGTAAATTATAAATTACACCTAAAGTCACATAACAGATGTTTTCCTTAACATTACCTTCTCAGGTGATCAACAATGAGAGATGATAAACATTTTTCAGGTAAATGGTATTAAGTTCTCGAGATTTACTATTTTCCTTGTAAAATCAGCTTTCCATTGTGTACTGAAGATAATTCTTATTACATATGTAAACTAGTTATTTAATAAGTATCAATGATAATGTAAGTATGTAAATGTAGGTGTAATAATGAAGACGAATGGAGTGGGTTGGACCACGGTAGAATGTTTGTTTGCAGAGAGTGAGATGAACTTCAGAGTGATGAGTGAATCTTATATTGTATGTATGAGAAGGAAGCTAAAAGTAAATGCTGGCAAAAATAAGGCGATGGTTTTTGAAAGGTAGGGAATATAAATATTCGACCTTAGTAATCCTTATAAGGTAAAATATGCAAGCAGTAGGAAGATGTGAGTTTATTTTAGGAAGAGAAAGAATGGAGGAAGTGAAAGAGTTTAAGCATTTGGGAAATTAATGTGCAAGCATGGAGAGATAGAAGGAAAAATAAAAGAGAGGGCTGTGAAAGGCAGATGTGTCATAGGATCAAACACTTGCAAGAGTAATAAGAGGAAAGAATGTGTCCATGGAGGCAAAGTGAGCCTTAAGGAAAAGTATTATCCTGTTAACATTGATGTGTGGATGAGAGACTTATACATGGAATAGGGCACAGGATTCAAGAGAGCAAGTTATGGCAATGAATTATCCAAGAGGATTATGTGATAAGATGGAAGGGTGAAAGCAATGGAAGCGTTTTTGAAAGGTGTGGCAAAATAACGTACAAATGGAGTGAAGTGTGTTGTGGAATAGGTGAAAAAAATACTTTAAAGTGGGTTGGTCATCTTTAAAGAATGAAAAGTGAAGAGTTTGTAAAGAAAAGTCCCATTGGGGGACATTTCCATAGAGAAAAAGGCATCAGAGCCTATATATAGAAAGGTAGCTATATAGATGTAGTTAGGTAAACTCAGAATCTGTTATAAAATTTTCATAAAATTTTAGGAACGAGTTTCTGGATCTGTCTCTCTTGATACATATTACTTGAAATTCATGTGTTATTCACTTAAATGGACCTTATTGCATACTTGATCTTAAAATTGATGCTATAGATACTGCAATAGTACAAATTACATTATACAATAATTACTGTATAATCAATTAAATACTATTATAGCTAATATAACAAAATAAACATTTGTACAGTATATAACAACAAATACTCTTTTTGAATATAGGAATGCAGCTGGAATGTTCATGAAATTTCTCAAACACAACAAAGAAATATTCATAAAATATCACTAACTGGTGAAGGAGTTTGAAGTGAGAACTTTGTCCCTGACTTCAAAGTCCTTTATATCATACATTTATTACATGAAGTATATTAAAAACAATATCAGGAAAGGATGTAATATGATGCTTTCATGATCATGAGTGCAAAATTAAAGACACAGCTGAGATAACATACATTGTGGTGTTTTCTTCCTTTCTGCCATGACAGGCTGAGAGAATATACACTATACATTCTTAAATAGTGTCAGGGTGGTGATTTTCATGTGCAATATTATTTCTGCTGAAAAAAAATGCGATGAATATTCTTGTGCAAAAAAGCGAGTACGTAATGTCCAAACGTGTGGAAAAACAAGTGCACACAAACAATACACATTACAGTACCAAGGGTTGTGCGGTTGTACCTTTTTTTTTTTTTATCTGTGTATGTATTTTGACCAATGAAACAACATTTTCCTAACAGCACATTATTAATAAAGTTCCCAAAGATGATTACAAAAATAAATAAACACCAATAGAAGCTTGGATCACTCTGCTGCCATGTTGACGTTCACATACATAATGAATTACTTATATTCACCAGAAAACACTCTGCACTGAAAAGAGTATATTTATTTGTTTGTTATAAAAATTTATCATGAAAATTTATTTGAATCTATATTTGAATTAATATTTTAAGGGATAATTTTTACTTCATAATATTCTGTATGCGGGAAATACTGTAATGACTGATGAAATTTCCTGGTATACCAAATATGTGAATATTAGTGAAGTCACCAGACATTGTGCAAAAGGTGCACACAGTTTTGGATTATGTAAATGTCTGTCAAATGAGGCTGCTAAACATATTCATATATATTTTTGGTTATTATCAAATTAATAACAAGAAAGAAACCATTGAAAATAGTATCTTGTTACTTCAACTGGATCCAAAACTTTAAACATTATTCACTCAAGTTTTATTACAATAGTATGATTTCTCACAAACACATCACAGAAAATAACCGTTAAGCTAGGTACCCACCACCCTGCCACCCTGCCACCCCTATCACCCCACACACTCTACCACACCCACCTCCCTGGCATCTTGCAATTGGATGAAAACACCACAATTGCGAGTGAACACAGTATATGTGTGGTGTATTTTACAGAAATAGAATTAAGAGGAAAATTCCCTGATTGATTATGAAGTAACATACTGCGTATGACTGACTTGTTTGCAATCTAATTCTTTTCACTGAATTATCATGGAGTCCATTCTGGCTTCAGTATTGAGCCATCAAGTAATAATATCCAACAACAAACTGTGCAAGCAATGGTAAGCCATTTCTCCCTAACGATGTGGCAATGTGTGTTCAAGTTAATGGATGGATACAACCAAGCAGCATATAAGTGTAGACATCCTTTTCAGAATTCAACAGTCAGAGTTTGTGGCTCTAGGGATTCTGATGCCAAGGTCAGTGTTGTGAAGTGTACATATACAAACCCTGTATTCTCAACAAGTTATAAAATATGCACGAAAATAAATTTATTGGTTTTAAGATCATTTCTTAAAACCAATATTAAAATAAAGAAAATAAATATAAAGAAAATGTACATTCACCTTTCTCCCTCTTTTGTTCATAATTTTGTTCTGTTTTCTATCGTTTCCACTGCAAAGTAGCACCATACAATTCACAAATAGTGTTCTCTCTATATACCAATCTCTTGCTTAGTAGTTTCTGTCACCGTATCTTCCTGATTTTCATGAAATGTTTTGAAAGGATTCCATTCCTCTCTCAGGAGGTCATCACACACTGGGCTAGAAGGGAAAAGTCACACTCGCTCACCAGACACCTTAGATAGTCTCCCACCTCCTAACACAACACTTTTTGGGGCTATCAGATGCTGATTAAAGTTTGACAGCGGTGCGGCCCCATTTCTGTACAAATCTGACTATGAACTTTATTTTTTTTATCCAGTTGTTCAGCGTTCACACTTCCATTGTGATGGAAATGCTCATTGTAAGTACATCTGATGAAGCCCATAAAAACACAATCATAATATGTTTTTATCTTCCTTAGTGAAAATCATTGATGATAACATGTAGTGGGTCCACTGTCTTGCCAACACACTCTCTCACAATCTGGAGGATGATGTTGAGTCGGCGGTCAAGTGCCCTCATGTGAGGTTCCCAGAGGATTGGGTTGAGAGGGTCGGAACCCATAGAGGCTCGCATGGCTTCACTTAGGCGTTGTGGGCCATTCTGGAACCTGATCAGAATAAACACAATGAGCGGTGCTGATATAAACTACTTTCATGGGCAATGATTCCTTACAGCATTAGAATGTGTGTATATGGGGAGGAATATCTACTTAAATACAAAACAATAATGTATTACTTATGTTGATCACCCTCACAAATACAGCAAAACTATTAATGATTAGAATAAAGATGTACTTTTACACTAATTGAATATAGCAAGGTTTCTAAATTGGGGATGATGTGTATTGTATTTCCTTCCTATCATCATTTCAAACTTTTTTTTCTTATTATTCATCTACATATGTGAGCTTTTTGAATAAGTTATTTCTTGTATGGATTGTTTTCCTTGAAAAAGAGGACTTTAAATATACAAATGTGCAAATGCAAAAAACATTATTTCAAAATATATATTCAAGATGTGAAAAGGTAATTAAAAGATGGAGGAGTAGGAATCAAACCTCAGTAGGGTGTCGAGGGTGGAGTGTCGCATGAGACAACA
This sequence comes from Metacarcinus magister, assembly GCA_029783475.1. NCBI lineage: Eukaryota > Metazoa > Arthropoda > Malacostraca > Decapoda > Cancridae > Metacarcinus > Metacarcinus magister. The sequence goes on along the minus strand of JAPQNM010000013.1, from coordinate 4,550,005 downwards.
CTGGTAGATAGGTGCCAGGATAGACATCTCATCATGGAAGGCTTTGCCAAACCCTCTGCCATGATCCAAGTGCAGTGGTGCAGAGTTGTTTCCAAACATCTGATCAAGTAGATATTATCGAGCGTGAGACATAGAATTCACTGTGGTAAGACTTAACAATCCTGTTATTGTTTGTTACACAAGTACACTAATGTGTGTGTGTGTGTGTGTGTGTGTGTGTGTGTGTGTGTGTGTGTGTGTGTGTGTGTGTGTGTGTGTGTGTGTGTGTGTGTTTACGTAGTATACCTAGTTAAGTTTTAAGCTCGTCCTGGCTTCATAACTATTTCAGCCCAACTTAGTCTTACACTCATATATGATTTATACTTGCCCCATCTGTGCTTCCAAGCCTTTTCAAATGTCAGTACAGCACAGTATTTGTAAAAGGAGAACTGAGCTTCCTTGTACACTTTAAACATTTATTTCTTTTAAATCTATATTCATGTCCTTTTTTTTTTGTCATTATTCCTTATCAGAAGGCCTCTTGTCAGTATATATTCAAGACACTTTATCAATTCATTATCAATCTCTTCTTTGTCCTCTATTTGGTAATATATTCATCCTAAGTTAATGCAATTTTTTCTTCATAAGGGCAGCTTAATTTTCTTTATATGATGTTTGTTGCCACTCTTAAGACTTCCAATTTGTTTATGTCTTCTTAAATGAGGCAACTATACTACTACAATTGTATATTCCTGCTTTGATCATACATATACTGGAAACAATTAGATGCCTCAGCATATCGTTATAATTTAACTAATTAAATACCACTTTCACATTCATTAATAGTCTATAGCTCATCTACATCGATCTTACTTGTCATCACTACGTCCACCAGCAGAGGTGTTCACTTACTTTGAAGGTCTCATAGTGGTGACGGTCCATGTTGCCCATCAGGAAGTCCAGCACTGCCATGTCCATTACGTCAAGAAGGCGGCGGCCCTCGTTATAGGGATGCACCTCTTTCACCAGCTCACAGTACTCATCATCTGCAGGGAAAGCATGACAAGTGATTGCTGAACTGTTCCTTCCTCCCTATGCTGCACATGGTCACTATTGCCATCCCACTGCTTCAATCATCTTCGTTTTCCCTTTACATTTCTTATCATCTCTTTATCTTTCCTCCTTCTACATTTCTATAACTTCTTTGTAATCTGTGACTTTATATCAGTTTTCAATCTCCTTATGCTCATTTTGCTATTACTCTACATCCTCATTGGTTTCCCATTATCCCTTTAGGATGAATATATATCAGTGTAAGTCCACATCAAGAAAAAAATCAAAAGAAAAATAGGGACTAAGGATGGGGTAAATTGCTTTTGGTAGACAAAATAATGTTATGAAAAGTAATCTTCCACTACTGCTAAAAAGAAAGGTTTATAATCAGTGCATTCTACCAGTTGTAACAAATGGATTGGAAACCTAGAGTGTTATGAAAGTCCTGAAATAAAAACTTCAGTGCCCAAAACGGACGGAAGAGAATAATGTTTGGCGTAACATGAAGAAGTATGAAAAGAGCATTATGGATTAGAGAGCAGACCAAAAGACATCTTAACTCCAATTAAAAAAGAAAAGTTAACATAGGCGGGACAAGTCATGACCCGAGCATATGTGGACTGTTTGAGTAACAGAATGACAACCCAGCGATGGTTAAAGATGGAATGGCAGACAAAGAATTACTAGTTGGAGAGATGAGATCATAGATGTTGCTATGGTGGCCTGGAACAGATGGGCAGCCAATAAAGATATGTGGAAGAGGT
>JAPQNM010000013.1:4535709-4543209 GCA_029783475.1 Metacarcinus magister | reverse complement strand
TGTCGACGTATGAATGAAGGCCTATCAAAATATGTAGGAGGAAAAACAAGTGCAATAAAATGCTATGAAGAAAAAGAAGATAGATAAGAAAAGATTGTACGAACGAAAATAAGGCTGAACATGGGAAGAAAAGTAAACAAACAAAACCTTTCTTTACGACCGTAGGATTTGCGTAGGGTAGCTGGTAAAACACACTGGTCTTCCCTCGGCACGTATCCCTCCATCAAGTATCCACAAAGAGGTGACGAGGAAGCACAAGAAAAACATAAGGCACATCGAAAATAGGTACTACGGGATGCCACACACACGTAAAGGACAGGGAGCTCAGAGAATACAGACGAGGTTGTGAACGTGTGAGTGAAGGCTTATCTATAGAGGCAATACCGGATGGAGAGAACAAGGGACGCCGCTGGCCACTCCTTCGGGCGGAAAACAGTGACAATAACAATGCCTCTCTGTCTCTATCTATGAAGTGATGATTCGCCACAAAGACAAAGAGAGAGAGAGAGAGAGAGAGAGAGAGAGAGAGAGAGAGAGAGAGAGAGAGAGAGAGAGAGAGAGAGAGAGAGAGAGAGAGCATACCACACATTAATTCAACATAATGCATTCATGTACACAGAGGGAAAGGCGAATGAATATAGTGGACGAATTCTTTGTATATTTTGCTTCAGCAACCACATGTTCTTTAATAGCATGTAGCCGTCAAACACACACACACACACACACACACACACACACACACACACACACACACACACACACACTCACCTCATGGGTTTGAAGAGTGCGTGGCCGCCATCAGCGAACTCTATGATGAGCTTGATCTGTGTCCCTCCTTCCTTCTGGCCTGCGTTAGTGAATGCGTGGATGAGTGTGGGGTGGGGGGAGGGGGGGGAGGGGGGGGAGGGAGGGGGGAAGGAGGGAGGGAGGGAGGGAGGGAGGGAGGGGGTTTCTTGTACCTCAGGCATAGGGGTTTAATTAACCTTTCCATCTAGGCCTCTGATGTCATCAAAGGCTGTCTTGATTCCAAAAGGCTCTCTATGTGACCTTACGAATCTCTAAAATGAAGCTTACGTCTATCATTGAAAATTGTGTGAAAGTAGGGCAGCTAACCGACTCCAATACATTAATTTTATCGGTAACTGAAAAATCATTGTGTAGTTCCAAATTCAATATAATCTAACCATGAATTTAGTGTTCGTAATATTACAGACACCTAATATTACACAAGAAGGAAGAAAGTTGAACGTCTCGCAAAGGTGAGACTTTATAAATATATTGCCAATGCGTGAATTATGAGAGGTGGAAGAATAAAAAAAAATCAAAGAGCAACAATAATAAATTTTACGACAAAAAATATACTGTTGAGGAAATATTATGTAAAAAAGGACTACAGGTACCATCACACACACACACACACACACACACACACACACACACACACACACACACACACACACACAACACACACACAGCTAAACCAACAAAGCGGCACCTACTGATGTGGGTGATAGGCATGCCGACCACGTGCTGCAGGAGGCGTGGCACCGTGGGGTCTTCAGCGGGGTACATCTCATCGCGGGAAATACTCAGGTGGAAGTTGTCCCATAGCGTCGCGTTCTCCCTGTCAAGAGAAAAGGGCCACGTGAGGGGACAAAGGAAGACACACTGCCAGATATATAACTTAAAGAGCATATAACCTTGATCTTTTCTACTTTGACTTACACTTACCGACACGCGACTCTACTCTGAACTCTAATGAAGGAAGATAAAACATTTAATCACCGAAGAGAATGAATTAAAGAAGCGCAGACTAACCAGGAATAAAGTATCATGTGTCGTATTTTTAAGCACAAGTCAGTCGGTTTTTGTTTTTCCTAAAGACCTGCAACTCTTCTCTTTTACCTGTTCTTGAATACATGTAACTATGACATATAAAGTGTAGAAAACAATTATGGGTGTAATGAAAGGAAAGCTAAATACCAAATAACAGCGCATAACCTTCCTTTTAAATTTGCTTCAGTATCTCTGCAAGACATCGATGTCATTTGCATACTGAATTGCAACTGAGAATGTCATCAGTAGTAAACATCTGGACTATGTAGATGGCATGACTATTTTAGAGAGAGAGAGAGAGAGAGAGAGAGAGAGAGAGAGAGAGAGAGAGAGAGAGAGAGAGAGAGAGAGAGAGAGAGAGAGAGAGAGAGAGAGAGAGAGAGAGAGAGAGAGAGAGAGAGACCGACATAAATATACATAAAGAATGGAGTTTGCAAAAGTGTGAAACCAAACACAACTACATGTGAAGGATTGCAAGTAAGGGGAAAGAAACTTGTGATGAAGGTGAGGGAGAGGGAGGAGGAGGAGGAGGAGGAGGAGGAGGAGGAGGAGGAGGAGGAGGAGGAGGAGGAGGAGGAGGAGGAGGAGGAGGAAGGCAAAGAGGATGGACGGAATGAAGGCAGAGGAAGGGAGGGAACAGAGGAAGAGGAAGAAATACCATAGTAACGACAACGCCCACTCATCTTTATAGTAATCTTATAAAATAGGGGGAAAAAAAATCACCTCTAAAAATAAGTGCATGAAATCTTATCTTCATCGGAGTATAAATTTAATCATAACATGAACAAAACACCTGCATCAGATTACTCATTGATTATCGTCTTCTTCTTTGTCTTCAGGTTTTCTCTACTTCATGCCTCGTCGCGGAACATATAATTTCTGTTGAACACATAATCCTCCTCATCTTCAATTACTGTAAGATCATTGACAATAGAAGAGAAGAACGTGTCTTTATAACTACTAAGTATTCTTAAGATCATTCATTTTCTTTTACGGAATTGTTACTCTTTCTTTCAAATCTTATATTCAACGTTAATAATTCCGCTTCGCATCGATGGTGAATGAATACGAGGAGAAGTTTCATGTTACTTACAATTCCCCTTTTACTTGCGTCAAACTTCTTCACGAGTTGTGCTATTCCCGGATCTCTCTCTCTCTCTCTCTCTCTCTCTCTCTCTCTCTCTCTCTCTCTCTCTCTCTCTCTCTCTCTCTCTCTCTCTCTCTCTCTCTCTCTCTCTCTCTCTCTCTTTAAAAAGTCACTATAATTTCTCTGTAGTCGATTCAAGGTTATCAAATAGAATCGTGTGTGGGTGTGGGTGTGTGTGTGTGTGTGTGTGTGTGTGTGTGTGTGTGTGTGTGTGTGTGTGTGTGTGTGTGTGTGTGTGTGTGTGTGCGCGCGCGCATGAGTTTGAAATGTATGTAAGAAATAGAGAAGTCTTATACTCGTATCTATCAATCTAAGAATTCAACCCAAACATTTATTTTTTTTCTTTCTTTTCACTCCATCTTGGCCTTCTTCCCATCTACGCTTTCCTTCCCCTTATCTGCCTCCTGCCTTCCTATTCATTGGTTTGGTCTCAGGCTTTCTGTGTCGGAGGCTGTGTTGTAAGAATAGTGACTAAGGAGGATTCTGTCACTCGATAGCACAGAAGACAGAAGCGAACCAAGACACACTGTTGTTAGTTTGGCTGGAAAACCGACTGGCATTCGTTATCTACACTTTCACCAGTTATCCTTCAGAGCAGATAAAACAAAAATCTCTCTCTCTCTCTCTCTCTCTCTCTCTCTCTCTCTCTCTCTCTCTCTCTCTCTCTCTCTCTCTCTCTCTCTCTCTCTCTCTCTCTCTCTCGGATTACGCCAAGTGAGGCACGAACTTCATGAGGAAAATAATCCAAGCCTCACCGATACAGGTTCTCCTTGTGGTAATATCAATGTTGACAGAATAGAGACGAGTCAGGAGGAGGAGGAGGAGGAGGAGGAGGAGGAGGAGGAGGAGGAGGAGGAGGAGGAGGAGGAGGAGGAGGAGGAGGAAACTCTGTCCTCAGTTCAGAGCCTTAAGTTTTAATGAAGAGATAATGCAATAGACACCTTGTGGGAAATGTTTTTTTATTTGTTCTGTATGCTTTGTCTGTCTGTCTGTCAGTCTGTCTGTCTGCTTCCTGGTCTGTGTATTCCTCGTCTCATTGAATTTACGAGGTTCTTCACTCTGTTTAATAGCGAAACAACTTGCTTTGTACGCCATCATTTGTTGTTTCATTAATGGCACTTTAGCTGCCCATATAACCGATAGGAGTAATGGAGGATGTTCTCAAAAGACGTGGGTGTTAGTGCCACTAAGTGATAGGTTCCGTGTGTGCAGTGCTCACAAGTGTGTCCAGTGTACACGTGAGGAGTGTAACCGATATTTGTGGCATTATATTTTTTCAACACATAACGAAGCAAAAACATATCTTTTTTGTGGTTTTGCTTTCCATATCCCCGACACAGAATGAAGAGAAGAACTATACATTTTGTGGAGAAAAGAACTCATAGTATAACAACGAAATTACCTGAATAGTTGCCATTATCCGTCCAGTGAAGGAACCAAAACTGATACCGTCCCTTTGTAACAACCCCCATCAACAATTATAAGCAACAATCAGGTTGCGGTCATTTAGTTTCTGATGGTAATACAAAAAAAATTAAGAATATTGCATGTTTATATACATATACATATACATACATATATATATATATATATATATATATATATATATATATATATATATATATATATATATATATATATACATATTTATTTATTCATCAAAGAAAAAAATCACTAAGTCACAAATATCAGGACAAACGAGTTATTTGATTGACCGTAACAGGTAAAACGACTCTTAATGGACAGAGGCTCACATTTCTCCAGGTACCCTGCATCCTGCTTTCCCTGAGTTATATATATATATATATATATATATATATATATATATATATATATATATATATATATATATATATATATACACATACATACATAAAAATAAATAATAATAATAATAAATAAATAATAAATAAATAATTGAAATAAATAAATGAATAAATATATATTTATTCATTCATTTATTTATTTATTTCAATTATTTATTTTTTTAATTATTTATTTTTTATTTTACCAGGGATATCGTGGGATGATGGAATAAGCTCCCCAACCGAAGCCCTGCAGTGTAACATAATTAATAAAACTAAACAATTTCGACCTTTACATCAGTACAATACAGTCATTCGCAGCGCGGTGTAGCAGATTCATCCTTCACTGCATCAGTGAGGATTAGAGGAAGTCCCTCTCGAGTGAGGCATGAGGTCTGTGTGGTTTGTGTGCCAGTGTTCTGTGTAATCCTTAAGCCTTCCAGACAAGTTTGATATCTGCACCAACACTGAAGGAACGAGAGAGCGAGAGAGAGAGAGAGAGAGAGAGAGAGAGAGAGAGAGAGAGAGAGAGAGAGAGAGAGAGAGAGAGAGAGAGAGAGAGAGAGAGAAACAAAAACAATGAAATGCAAGAGTTAAAAAGTATTTTGTCTTCTTTCTATTTTTTGCCGTTGTTCATGAATATATATGTATATTTTTCTCTTTGTAGCACATTCACATTTTGTATTTCCATTGCGCTCCTTTCTCGGTTTCAGCTTTATTTACATGGCTTTACATTTCTCTTCTTTATATTTTTATATTTTCGAAAACTGCGCATCCTTCTCATTTAATTAACATACCTTCTCAACTTTTAATTACTGGTTCCGTCTGTTCTTCTCTATATAAACGCGACCAACGAAAATAAAAGCTGTTTTGGCCTTGAATACGACAACAATTTCATTTTTTTTTTTCACTCGCCTTTGTTTTTGCTCATACCTCCCTTCCCCCATCTCTCTCTCTCTCTCTCTCTCTCTCTCTCTCTCTCTCTCTCTCTCTCTCTCTCTCTCTCTCTCTCTCTCTCTCTCTCTCTCTCTCTCTCTCTCTCTCTCTCTCTTTTATCTTCCTAATCATCATTGAGTCTTCAGAAAACCAGAAAACTCTTGCCTTTCGTCCTTCCTTTGCCTCATCAGCCACAGCACCTTCTAACGTCACTCACCCAACTTCACCCAAGTCACTCTTCTCCTCCAGCTCTTCCACCACATCGCCCTTTCCCTCCCTCACCACCTTCATCATTCAAACTACCTCTCATTCTCTCTCTCACTTTTTTTTTTTTCTCTCTCTCTCGAAGAAGAAGAAGAAGAAGAAGAAGAGGAAGAAGAGGAGATTTCTGGCACTGTCTTTCCCTTTCTTTGTTGGATCTTTCATTAATACACAACTAAGAACCTTGAGCCAGATCTATACACCCGATCTAGTGTTATTTTTCTTCTTTTTCAATCTATCTCTCTCTCTCTCTCTCTCTCTCTCTCTCTCTCTCTCTCTCTCTCTCTCTCTTTCTCCTCTCTCTCTCTCTCTCTCTCTCTCTCTCTCTCTCTCTCTCTTTCTCTGTAATGGTCAAGTCTTTACGTCTGATATTTTTAGAAATGTCATTTAACCTGTGTGTGTGTGTGTGTGTGTGTGTGTGTGTGTGTGTGTGTGTGTGTGTGTGTGTGTGTGTGTGTGTGTGTGTGTGTGTGTGTGTGTGTGTGTGTGCGCGAAATCCCTGTGTACGTACATTGATGCAGTATAGGAAGTGATCAGTTGAACAAAAAATTGGGTACACATCATTCTTTCCTATAACGCCTACCTCTCACGTGCCTCTCTCCCTCACTCCCTCACTTCCTCCCTCCTTCATTCCCTCAGTTTCGTTTTTGTAGCCAGTGGAACGAAGGGAAAAAAAAAAAACTTGGGATGATTGAAGAGAAGGCGTGAGAGAGGGAAAAGGAAAAATGTAACGAGAGAGAGAGAGAGAGAGAGAGAGAGAGAGAGAGAGAGAGAGAGAGAGAGAGAGAGAGAGAGAGAGAGAGAGAGAGAGAGAGAGAGAGAGAGAGAGAGAGAGAGAGAGAGAGAGTGGGCGATAGGAGAGAATAAAAAATAGATACTGGAGACAGAAAAAAAGAAGAAAAAAAAAACTAGCTTGTTCCACCCCCTTTATTTTCCCTTTCCATCACCACCATCATTACCATCACAGCCAGCACACCACACTGCCATTATCAACACCCAATGTGACAAGTTGCATTCAAAACCATGCATCTCCCTGTGGTAATCCTGGAATGGGCGGGAATGTGAGGGGTGTGGGAATGGAAGCGTTCCCGTTCCGATTGTTACGAGGACAAAGGAGGCAGCCAGGCAGGGAGCACTTCGCCCTCTATTCCCCTTCGTAGGTGTAGGTATTGGGTGTGGGTGTTTTCAGGTCCCCGCTGGAGTAAAAATGGGTAGGGAGTCACGTGAGGTGTGATGTAGGGTATGCAGCTGGAGTTCTGCTGTGGTTGGGCTTCGTGTGTAAAAAGAGATGTTCATAGGTGTTTCCCTTCTTTGTTTCCTAGAGTAGTGGTTAGGAGGAGTAGGTATGTAAGTGTCTGGATGGTGTGATGAATAGAGGTACAAGGTGGTGAGTGAGTTGAGATAGACTGTGGTGTGGTTTTGGTGGCTTATATGTGATGCTGAGGACTGTGCCAAGGTGTTGAGGATGTGGTGTGGTGAGGTGAGGTGAGGTGAGGTGAGGTGAGGTGAGGTGAG
>JAPQNM010000013.1:4523209-4530709 GCA_029783475.1 Metacarcinus magister | reverse complement strand
GCAAATTCAGTTTCATATTAAAAAAAAAGAAAGAAAAAAAAACCTTGTGTTCTAACTCCACCAGTAAGTGAGTGAGTGAGTGAGTGAGTGAGTGAGTGAGTGAGTGAGTGAGTGAGTGAGTGAGTGAGTGAGTGAGTGAGGGAGGGTGTCTGTGTGGCAATCCTAAGAACGTGTTAAAACTAAAACTCTGTCCAAGGGGTTGAGCACACTGGCCATATGCATTCAGGGGCTTTTCATGCACAGAGTACGAGAAGCTCTTTGCTTTTATGGGCGTAACGAGAACACTCAAACTAATTAGCATATTGGGTAACGATGGTCTGAGGGAGGGAGGGGTGGAAGGAGGAGGAGGAGGAGGAGGAGGAGGAGGAGGAGGAGGAGGAGGAGGAGGAGGAGGAGGAGGAGAATTGGGCAACGATGGGCTTCGGAGGTTAGGAGGAGGTGGAATAGGAGAAGAGAGGCCAAACTTCTCTTCCTTTTCCATCCATCGCCTTCTCTGTCGACCGGACGATCCTTCTGCCAAGTTCCATCCTCCAGGATCTGACTCAGCCACACCTTACCCTCCTCCTCCTCCTCCTCCTCCTCCTCCTCCTCCTCCTCCTCCTCCTCCTCCTCCTCCTCCTCCTCCTCCTACTCGTATTCCTTTTGTCCCTCTCCAAAGTCTGGCTGCCCACGCACTGTCCTCTCCTCTCCTGTGTGTGGGTGTATGTGTGTTTGTGTGGGTGTGTGTGTGTGTGTGAGAGAGAGAGAGAGAGAGAGAGAGAGAGAGAGAGAGAGAGAGAGAGAGAGAGAGAGAGAGAGAGAGAGAGAGAGAGAGAGAGGCGGGGCTGTGGAGTAACAACGCCGACCCATTATGTCTCGCTTTACGGGGGCTCTGTTGATTGTGCCTCTCTCTCTCTCTCTCTCTCTCTCTCTCTCTCTCTCTCTCTCCTCTCTCTCTCTCTCTCTCTCTCTCTCTCTCTCTCTCTCTCTCTCTCTCTCTCTCTCTCTCTCTCTCTCTCTCAGGATCACCTCTCTCGCCTCTCGTGTGACCTCCCTCCCTCCTTCCTTCCTTCCTTCCTTCCTTCCTGCTTCCTCTCCTTCCTCCACATCCTGAAATCTGGCCAAGTCGCTCCTTACGCCACAGTTGTCGAGTGAGGAATGATACTGTGTCGTGGAGCCTTCCTTCCCTTCCCCTCCTTCCCTTCCCCTCCTTCCACCTATTCCATTTCTACCTCCTCCTTTATCACCACCATTATTATGATTTTATTCCCCTTTCTTTCTTTCTTTCTTTCTTGCTTTTATTTCCTCTGTTTATTGGTTTTTTTTTCCTTATTTTACTTCGTGTACACTTATCACCCTAATATATAGAGGGTGTCTTGCCTGCCTAGGGTGTGCCCAACTTTCGGAGGTGTATATCTAGGTTTTCTTAAGCTTTATTTATTGAGGGAGAAGAAAAAAAAAGAAAGAAAAAGGTGATCTCATCCATTACGTCATAATTTATCAGCCGCTCTGCCCCAGGTTTTGAAAATGGATTTGCCCGCTACTACGCCAAGCCATTTCTCACCCATCTTTCACAGGTTCGTTGTATCATTACTAAGGCTTTGTTTAATGAATCCATAATAGTAAGTCAAGCGTACACTATTGAAGCTTGGTATACCACTGCGATATCACGTAGGAACTGGAGAGCCGCTGATCATATATGACCTTGATTCTAACCCTAGCCACACACTCCACTCCTGTCGCTGCGTTTGTCCGTTCACACTTACACTATAAATTGGTATTACCTAAACGAGGGTATTAACTGCCCTCACCTGGAAGATGCTATTGTTCTGTTCTCAGGTTCTCAGTAATAGCCCACCAGACTCTAACGTCAAGGACTCAGAGATAAGCACCGTGCTATCATATAACTTTTTAAAAACCATCTCTGATATTCTCTGGCTATAATAATAATAACAATAATAATAATAATAATGATAATGATAATGATAATGATAATAATAATAATGATAATGATAATGATAATGATAATGATAATAATAATAATAATAATAATAATAATAATAACAATAATAATAACAATAATCAATACAGTATGAAGAATTTTACATTACGATAACCTTAAGATTTTCCTTGTGTTCTCAGCCCACCCTTCACCAGCCGTCTCCACCACCACCTCAACCCCACTCAAAGCACCTGAACAACCACCATTTTCCTCCTCTTCCTCCTTCACCCCTCCCACACATCACCTCAATCCAAAATGTCAATATCTGGTATTCTTTGTGGCTTGAGAAGAACGAGGAGGAGGAGGAGGAGGAGGAGGAGGAGGAGGAGGAGGAGGAGGAGGAGGAGGAGACCTGGTCCTTCTCTTTTTTAGTATCTCTCTACTCAGACTCCATTCCATGTGTGTGTTTCAAAGAAGGTAAAAGTTGCCTAACAATGACAAAACATTAAGCAGGTTCCTGTCGTCTTTAACTTTATTAGATAAGACACACAAACTTTCTTTCATTACCACCACCTTCTTCCACGTCACCACAACCACGCCCATCACAGCCACCGCCCGCCTTGCAGCAGTAGAATCACCTGTATCCTTTTCTATTGCAATTGCCAACTTGTACACATGTAATATCACCATGATTTCTAAGAACACAGATCCATTATTCATTCTAAATTATCTTGCCTTATTTCTTTTCCTCTTCTATTTATATTTCTTCCCAAACAGTTAAGAAGAAAAAAAAAATTGTCAGAAGTTAAATTACATAATCAACTTCAAAGTCAAGTCGAGATGATTCTAAATATTTTCGTGACACACACTTCGTTCTTTATAACATTTTTTTCCCCCGCGAGTGACAAGGTGTAATTTGTTCTCCGAGAAAACGTAATATCTTTATGTGGATGAGCTTCAATATTTAATAACGTGTTGCCATAGAATACGAGTTCTTATAGTAACTCAATTTCCTACTCTAATCTTGTCCTCTATGCACCTTCCATTCCATCCCACAGCTCTTACCTTCACCGCCACCTCATCAACATCACCATCTTCACCAGCGCCATCACTATGTCCCTTTACACCATTATCTCCACTCTGCCGCCACTCCCTTTCCATCATCACCCCGCTCCACTATTACCATCTCCACTGCCCCTCCCTCTCCACCACCACCGTTTCCATCATCACCCCTCGCAACCATTACCATCTTCACCACTACCTTTCTCCACCACTTCCATTGCCAACCTCATCATCATTTCCATTGCCACTCATACCCAGGGTTACCATTCCTAGAGCCACTCCTTTCTTCCTTACATAAGTTCTCTCCTCATCGTCGTCATCTGGAACGATCTAATACTTCCATAAACAGTAAATAGATGAACTACTTATAACTGCACGATTGTGAATGGATTAATGCGATTCATTACAATTCTTTGATATTTTAGTTCGCCATAAACAACAGTCATCAAGGGGACTCAACACATTAAATACCTCATTTCTGTCCTTCGTTTACTGTATGACTTTCAGGAGACGATGAGTTTCGTGCTTCATTATTAATGTTCCAGTAAGCTGGCAACTTCACTCGTAAATACCAAGGGTTCCTTTTACGCTGGTTCACCTTTGAAGGAGTAAGAATGTGCACCATCAATAACTAGACGCTGACGCTTACTGGAGTGACCCCGGAGCCTGAGGGTCGTCAAGTAAACCTGGATGTGGTGGTGCCTGGCTGGGGTGGAAGGGCGGACGGCGGCGCGACACACACGTCACCCGACCTGCTGTTACCTTCCACCGGCGTCTTCATTCGTGAGGTTTATATACGACCTCCCCAGTGACGGGACCACAGTCATAGTGATGATGGTGATGTGCTTCGGTTTATATGAACAACTATAACAAGGCATCATATTACTAATTCATTAATACATTTACGAATCTATTTATTTATTTATTTATTTATTTGTGTTTACTATTTTTATAAACATATATATATATATATATATATATATATATATATATATAAATATATATATATATATATATATATATATATATATATATATATATATATATATTGGTGCGTGTGCGTATGCGTGTGTGAAAAGCTTAATTAGGCAGGTTTGCTCTTCAAACATACAAACTGTATGATTTATGAACTGACAGGGCATCAGGACCCTCGGTCAATGATTTATGTCGAACCAAACCAGATGTGCCTCATGCTCTGTGCTGCGTCTGCCTGACATTTACAGCTAAACGAGTAAATTAATACACAACGTATAATCACAAGGTACATTCAAAATGCATGTTGGCCTTCCTGTGTAGGATTAGACTGACAAAATAATTAAGGTTTGTAACATGTTTGATGTAATTTAGTACTTATTGAACTAAATGGCTTTGAAATTCTGGGTACAAAAGTCACGCCAACATCTAATTTGAAGGTTAGAGTAAGGTAATGTCATGTCAACTCTCAGGTACATATCTTGCATTGGCCTCAATGTGACAGTCACTGTTACTCTCGGTTAGCTTCCGTGTTGGATGCCGATGACACAAATATCAACTTGTGAAGTATTTTCTGAAAATGCCACGTCTGTTCAAACACTGATAAAGTAACAGCGATGTTCAGACTCATACAATTTCTCGATATAAACTTCGGTGTTTTTTCGTACTTATTTAATTGTGTATTGTAAATTTTATGGAAGCCTTTACAATCTCATATGTCAGACACGTGCACTAAAACACTTGCAGAGTCTACGAGTTCACACACACACACACACACACACACACACACATACACACACACACACACACACACACACACACACACACACACACACACACACACACACACACAAGACACCTGACCCGCACTGCAGGATCCAGGTAACGAGGTAATGATGATGACGAATCTTCGACAGACAATGCTGATGACACCACATTTTCCTATTATCACCACTACCGCCATTATTTCCACCATCACCACACAATAACTGGCTGAGTGCCCTAGCCTGGCGATGCTGGGATAGCGTACGCGTCAAATTCTGCCACATGAGTAATCGCCGTAGTACTCACCTTTAAGTTCAAAAGCGTTGCACATGTGTGAAATTTGAAGGGTGCTGAGTGCGGGAAAAATAATACAAAGCGAGAAAAAGATCTAAATGTTCACGATGTGTTCATTATATAGGTTACGATACACTTGGAATGGACATAATAGTAATAATAATAATAATAATAATAATAAAAATAATAATAATAATAATAATAATAATAATAATGATAATGATAATGATAATAATGATAAGAAGAAGGAGAAGAAGAAGAAGAAAAAGAGAATATAAGAAAGAAATAAAGACAGAAGACAGAAAAAGTGAAAAAGAAGAAAGAAAAAAGAAAGACAGGAGAAGTAAAAGAAATAAATAAGAAAAGAAAAAAAAATGGTAAAAAAAGAAAAAAAATTGCTGATAATGGTAATGATGAAAAATAAAACTAATAATAATAATAATAATAATAATAATAATAATAATACCAAGAAGACACCCACCACTCCATGACTATCAATATAGAAGCTGCCTCGCACACCCTACACGCCACCTTTCCCACCGAAATAATCAATTAAAAAATGTTGGATGATTGATGTACAAAAAACTGAAAAAATCCATATAAACTACGTCACCACACATTTTTGTCCATATTGAGAGAGAGAGAGAGAGAGAGAGAGAGAGAGAGAGAGAGAGAGAGAGAGAGAGAGAGAGAGAGAGAGAGAGAGAGAGAGAGAGAGAGAGAGAGAGAGAGAGAGAGAGAGGGGGGGGGGAAGGGTATGTGGAGCAAAACAAAATATCTAAAAACATTTCTTCAAACTCCTGTGTAACTTTCAGAGTTCACACACTTGCAGGATTTATGACATTCCTTCTCTTCAGTATTACTGAATAATTTTCTGGAAGAGCAGAACTGTGACGTACCTGCACCTTTGGCTCGATTTTTTTCATTATTCTTTTCATGATTTTTTCTTCTTCACAACTCTCTCCTTCTTTTCAGCATTCAGCGCCTTGCGCCGTCTTGAAAGACAACTTGGTGTCCATGGAGACTGTGTGTCTTATCCCCACCACCACCACCACCACCACCACCACCACCACCACCACCACCACCACTGCTAATGTTTCCGCCGCAGCATCGGCTTCCTCTCGTGGAATATTTGGTTTCGTGTTGGATATTTTCTGTCTGTCTGCCTCTCTCTCTCTCTCTCTCTCTCACTCTCTCTCTCTCTCTCTCTCTCTCTCTCTCTCTCTCTCTCTCTCTCTCTCTCTCTCTCTCTCTCTCTCTCTCTTTCTCTCACACACATATACACACATACCCACCAGCTGAAGAAGAGGACCCATTCAAAACTTCCATCGCACTAACTCCCTCCATACCCTTTCCTCTCACCACAAGGCAGCTGACAGACGCGACGAATGGGCCGCCACCCGCCTCGTCCTTTTCTTTTTCCGCTTCGTCCCTACTTCAATAATGCCGCGTCGTGTTGACACAGCCTATAGGACGACACAGCCCCACCCGAGAACACAAGGGGCCTGACGCATCGCATGGCAGCATCCACTCTCACTCTATCGCCGATGCCACGCAAGGGCGGACGCGAGTGTCGGGGCTTAAGACCTAAGTGACGGCAGCGGCACATGAAAAACATTACCCAGAAACTTTGCAAACACAAGAAAACGTGAGCCGTGTTGGGCCTGAGGCTGGATCTAAGATGAGTCTTTAATTACGAATCGATGCTGCAACTTTTCTCGTACCTAGTGGCTCTACGGGATATAACCCGCCCCTCCTCCCCTTCTCTCTCTCTCTCTCTCTCTCTCTCTCTCTCTCTCTCTCTCTCTCTCTCTCTCTCTCTCTCTCTCTCTCTCTCTCTCTCTCTCTCATACCAAAAATGTGGCTTCCTCTTATCTTCAGTTGATGAGTAACGATGAAAAAGCCAATTCTACAGATTAGGAGGAAGGAAGGGTATTCAGACGGAATGAAAGAACGCGAGATAACCAAAGAAAACGAGAAAGAGAGCAAGAGATTACAAGACCAAAACAGAACCGGACCTGTGTGTGTGTGTGTGTGTGTGTGTGTGTGTGTGTGTGTGTGTGTGTGTGTGTGTGTGTGTGTGATAAAAATAGTGTACGGAGGGCGTGAAGGTAGTGTGAAGGGTGTGGCCGCTGGGGAGGAAATGTCCTGTGAAAAAAGAATAACTTTGATGGACAGGTAATGACCGACGGTAACTAGCTCATTCTCGCGACGCCCTCCGCTGCTGCTGCCCTATCACGCACACACCCTGCCCCACCCCTCTCTGGTTACACACACACACACACACACACACACACACACACACACACACACACACACACACACACACACACACACACACACACACACCTTCCAGCCTCGTCGCCGATACCAGTAAGCTTGTCCATTTTTATTGGTGCCCAAGTTGGCTTGAAGGTGGAAAGCCTGTTATCGACGCGGACAAATGTACCTCTTAGTGCTCGGTTTAGCCATTATATGCTTTCCAG
>JAPQNM010000013.1:4503209-4518209 GCA_029783475.1 Metacarcinus magister | reverse complement strand
TTGGCGGACACAAGATTTACGCAATAACGAGGAGACGAGGTGATGCGTTTGCCCGCTTCTACCTGCAACCACCACCACCACCACCATCACCATCGCCAACCACCTTTCCTCCACCTCTCTAGGTTTCCCTTTCCTGGTTTCCCTGTTCACCTGATGGCCTATGTCGTCTGTCACGGCCAAGAACACGCTTTGGCTCTGTGGGCTACAAGGGGTCTGTTGGGCGCCTCAGCCTGGTCAATACCTGCCCTCCTGCGGGTCCACAATACGGGACAAGAAGGCAATTACGATCACGATGCATTGGGGTTTTGTCCACCTTGACTCTAGTTCGTTGTTTATAGCGTGAGTCCGATATCTCTGTATAAAAGTAACATGGTCCTGCGTCTGAGTAGCATGGTCATGACACGAGAAGCTGTGGCCCTTTTTTTTTTTTTAACTCGGTAGAAAGTGAGTGTGGCCAGCAGTCGAGGCAAGGCAGCAGGGGGAGGTTGGCGGTACGCTATGCTAACTAACATGGCAGGCAGCAAAATTAAGCAAACTCTGCCTTCCAATTAACACGAGACCTTCTTGTATCCCACTTCGCCTGAAAAATTCATAAACTCAGTCCCTTGTTCTGACAGCTTATTACCGACTTCCTCTGCTGCCTTGCCCGAGACTCTTCCTGCCGCTTCCTCTGCTAAAGCCACTGCCACAACCACCACCACCACTACCACTACCCTGGTAAACATCATTGCTACCATCATCGCCAACATCACCTAACAATGCATTATTATACACATTACTGAGACTACCACCAGATCTGCTTTTCTAATGGTAGTTTCGTTCCTTAGCTAAATATGCAAGAATATCTATCATTTCTGGCATATTTCTTTCAATGTCACAATCACTGATCATAACTTGCACCACACACACACACACACACACACACACACACACACACACACACAACTGTGGCATACCACCATCTGGTTATGAGTGGTGACAGTAAAACCTTGAGAATAACAAAAAAATACAAAAATACTACAACTTTCAGTTCCGTTTTGCATGAAACATAATACTTATGAAATTACCACATATTTCATGACATGGCTGTTTTCAGGGCCTAACAGACACTCTCTCTCTCTCTCTCTCTCTCTCTCTCTCTCTCTCGTACCCTACAGCGCCGTGTCGTGTCACAGCGCTGCTTCGTCTAAGATTCATCACAGTGGGCTACAGGTGTTCCCATGTAACGAGACTCACCTGCCGGTCATCCATTAAGCCTAGTCAGGGAGTGGGACGGGAAGGCGTTTTTAGACCGATCCACCTGTGGCTCTCCTCACCTTAGCGATTAGTGAAACACGGTTATATTGGCGTCATAGTTGTTACATGAGTAGGTAGATGGTCGTGTTGGTGATGATAACTGTGGTGGTGGTGATGATGGTGGGGGTTGTGGTGGGTTTTTATTAATTAACATATATGGAAATAAGCCAAACGTTGGAAAATCATGTAAAAAAAAAAAAAAGTAGACAATTGACACGGCACTAGGAGATGTACTATTGTTATAATGCGACATGATTGCAATGATATATAACCAAGAAAGTTTCAGGTGCTATTTGACTATTTCCTAGAGATCTGTGCAAAATCTACCTCCAACCTCTCTCTCTCTCTCTCTCTCTCTCTCTCTCTCTCTCTCTCTCTCTCTCTCTCTCTCTCTCTCTCTCTCTCTCTCTCTCTCTCTCCCCCTGTGCTTGTTTACTTTTAGGTCACCCTGGGCAATTCACTTGTGTTAATTTGCAAACTCGTTGTACCATGACTATGCATGTGATGTTGCAATATAAGGTAAAAGGATTTGAATTTTTTCACATATTACTTTTCTCTCTCTCTCTCTCTCTCTCTCTCTCTCTCTCTCTCTCTCTCTCTCTCTCTCTCTCTCTCTCTCTCTCTCTCTCTCTCTCTCTCTCTCTCTCTCTCTCTCTCTCTCTTTCTAGTATGAGGAGAGGCTTACACGACTAAATTTGTTCTCTTTCAAGAAGCGAACTCCGAATAAAACTAATGGAATTTTTTTTATAATACTTTAAAGGTTTACGAATCTTGATACAATTAACTGTATCGAAGTAATGATTTTTCACGAACAATGAGTAATAGTAAATGTTAAACGTAGACAAATAAAACTCCTAATCATCATCATGAGTTGTAAATAGAACTAGACTGCCCTATATTTATTATTGACGTTATCAGAGTGAATGAACTTCCACCTTCCGTTGTGCAAGATAACACAATTAACTCTTTTATACAAAAACTATATGACCCAACGTACTTATGTATGTTGGACTACCTAGTTTCTGACTGAGTTTGCTTTTCTTAGCCTTTACAACAGACTACAGACAACAACAGACCACCTAGTTTGTACCCTAGAGTTTGCGTGGCCTGACTTTTTATGCAATTCTATGATTTTTTTTCTTCTTCTCTCTCTCTCTCTCTCTCTCTCTCTCTCTCTCTCTCTCTCTCTCTCTCTCTCTCTCTCTCTCTCTCTCTCTCTCTCTCTCTCTCTCTCTCTCTCTCTCTTTGTGCTCTGTTTTGTTTTGTTGAACTGTTCCTTAATGTCACAAGTTGGCCTGAGTTCCGAGGCTCAGCAACATGCCGTCGTCTGATTCCGTAATCAAACACGATGCAATCTGAACGTCACTCAATATTGCATCCAAACATTGCACAAAACACATTTATCCTTATAATAGTGACCAATATTGAAATTGAGGAAATATACCTATAGGAAACTCATAACAACACACAACTCACAATTTTAGTTTTCCCTTAAACCTATACAGTAAAATCTTGAAGCAAAGCAAATATAGGACAAAATCTATTCCAGCCTGACCCAGTATTTATTCAACCCAACCCTCAAGCTCTCAAGTCTAACTCCGTCCTTCCCTCCCTTCCTGCCTCGGGTTGGTCTGCAAAACGTCCCTCGCCCTGACAGACGAACAACCAGCCTACCTTCCTTTCTCGCTCGGAACCAATTTCCTTGTCGTACTGGCCTGACAAACAGAAATTCATATATGGGGGGGAGACAGACGACCTGGACAGCCATTAATCACGACCTGGTGCTCTCCTCAAATTCTGCCGTTTTCGTTTACCTGTCTCCGCCACCTGCTGCCGTCCAATGCCTCCCACGCCAACAACACGGCGGGGGACACGTGGACACTGGGGTATGCAGAAGGCAACGACAGGATGCACAGAACGACCAAACAAGACACATACATATACACACACACACACATATATATACTTGAGGGAAAAATGTCCTTCCTCACACACACACACACACTCTTACCATTTAAATCTCCACCTCACACACTCCAAGCCACACCAAAACACACACATGTACACTAAAATCCAAACCTACACACAAGTTCATTCTATGTGTATTGAGTCTCTTCCTCAGCAATACTTACAAACTGAGTTGATTCAAAGGCATTTCATCTCACAATTTCTTCTCCTTTAACAATCCTCAGATTCTCAAGCTCCACCGCAATGCTTCTTCTTTTCTATTCTAAACTTATTTCTATGAATGATGGTGTTATATATTTCCTCACGTCATACCTTCCAATCTCCTGCCCTTTTTGTAGCATGAGACTTATATTTCTCACTCACAGCCTTTTCTGTTCATCTTATTAAAGTGAGAGTAAGTCAGTTTCTATGCAATTTCATCTCCTTCAGAGTTATATTTTGGAATCTTTTGCCATTCTTTCATTTGTGTAATGTTGTATGTGTCAACTCTTTCAAGTGACGAGCATTTCAGGAATTGAAGTGACTCGATTTTGAGAACTCTATATATTTTCAGCTTGTTGGAGCCACATTTATGCAGATGTTATTCTCCAAAACCTTTGCAACCTCTGGAAAGCCTCTGTTTGTGTGAATTGAAACACAGCCACACCAGGACACACACAGTCACACACACACACACACACAATCATACCAGGATATACACAGCCACAGACAGTCACGCCAGAATACACTGCAAACACAAGCACAACATTATACACATAACTATGCACCAGCACACACACACACACACACACACACACACACACACACACACACACACACACACACACACACACACACACAGGACGGCATCAAGGGTGGCGAGATTATCCACACGCTGCAATCTCAAAAGAAGATACCAGTTTACAGGAATAAGACCTTCGAGAGTCTGATGATGATCTCGCCAGGTGAATGGACTGAAAGGTAATTAGGCAAAAATGATGGAGAGGGAACATTTGCGGGGGAAAACGAGAGGGAAGAAGGGGGGTGGTTAAAGAAATGTGAGGAGGAGGGTTGAAGTGAATGAAAGGAGAGAGGAAGGAAGAGGAGGAAGGAAGGAAGAGGAGGAGGGGGAGGAGGAGGAGGAAGGCGAGTAGAGGACTTCATTGGCATGCAATTCGGGACGGTGGCCCTTCAATATGCAACAAGGCAGGGATGGAAGATGAGCCTGAGACACATCCAGCACACCCCACACACCCTCTTCTTCTTATTATCCACACCGTAACGCACATCTATCCTGGCCCCGAGGCTCAGCGCACCACACACCGTGATCGCCGACGTCCACGCTACGGAACACACTTTATGAAAATCTAGGTCTGTGAAATTAACGTTATTATCCCATTGTGTAGAGTTGATGTGGCTCTCCCTTCCTTGTGTTGGTTGGGTGGGGAGGAGAAGAAATTAAAAAAGAAAATGGAAAAAAAATAAGATATAATAAATTGTTAGGGTAAAATGTAGGGAAAGTAAGGAAAAGTGCAGGGAAAAAATACACACACACACAAAGATACGTGAATTAGGTAGGAAAGGAGGGAAAGGAGGACGAACAGCGGGAAGAAAAAGAAATAAGGGAGATAAGTAGGAAAAATTAAATTAAAGGATTTAGAGAAAGAGGAGAACATGGATGGAAAGCGAGAAGAAAGGAGAAAAAGATAAAAATAAAATAAAAAAGCGGAGAGGAAGAAAGAGAAAAAAGAAAATTTGAAAGATATGACATTTTCATTAACGCCACGAGATTTGTCCTCCTCAGCACAGGTAATATGTATTGTACCTGAAAATGGATCATGAACTGGAGGAATAAGAAACAAAGAGAGAGAGAGAGAGAGAGAGAGAGAGAGAGAGAGAGAGAGAGAGAGAGAGAGAGAGAGAGAGAGAGAGAGAGAGAGAGAGAGAGAGAGAGAGATTCCTGCCATCCCTTACAAAAATATAGAGTAACCCTCTTTGTTATGATCCTCCTCCTCCTTCTCCCTTTATGCGATAGCTGATTAAGACGAAAGAAAATAAACTTAGTGGTTCAGCAACAAGGCAGCTAAGACGCCTCCTTGTTAAGAGCTAATCAGACCTTAATTGGTTAGTTAACCCGCTAATGAGTCCCAGCCATTAAGGGGTTTCAGCAGAACGAGGGAGAAGGAGTAGAGAAGGAATGACTGCTACTGCTGACTGGTGCTGCCTTCGACTGACAAGGAACGTTAAAGGCTTGCTGACTCGGGAGGAATTTTACTGACAAACTAACTAATATTTGGTGGATATACGATTTTCCATTTGCATAAAAAAAGTTAGATACCTGGCATTGTTAAAAAAAACTTGGAGATGTCCAGTATTTCACCAACTTCTGCCTGCTCATTGAGGCACAAAACAAACGGCAGGCTACGAGGCACAACTTTGCCACCCTCAACTTCACCACTAAAAGCGTGACAAATAGTTCCACTAAGGCTAACGTTGAGAGCTCTACTAATTGTAAGCGTGCAAGCAACTCCAGCGAGACCGTCCAACAGCCAACTACATCACCGGGGCTGCACCAATAACCGTACCATTGAAATGCACCACTAACACCGCCAATAACTGCAACGCCAACTACTGCAGACGCGCCAAAATACTGATAGGGGATGCTGACGCCGGCCGACAGTCAGGAACTTTGGGTCGGGCGGTGACACCCGACACTGCTGACTAAGTGCCACTCAGCCTAGGAATTACGGAGCTACTGACCGTGTGTGTGTGTGTGTGTGTGTGTGTGTGTGTGTGTGTGTGTGTGTGTGTGTGTGTGTGTGTGTGTGTGTGTGTGTGTGTGTGTGATACCCGCCCCACAAAAAACAAACAAAAAATGAGGGACAAAAACTGTGCGACACAAATGGAGGAGGAAAAAAATGAAACCAAAAAAAGAAGATGAAGAAGAAAAGAATAAGATAGCAATGGCAGGGATTTTTAAAGGGGAAAAGAAAAATAATGTAAGATAGCAAGGTAAATGATAGATAGATAGATAGATAGAGATAGATAGATAGATAGATAGAGAAAGAGAAAGAGACGAAAAATATATGAAAGACTTTGAAGGAAGAGAAGGGGACGGAAATACGAGAAAGAGGGAAAGGAAAAAGAAGATAGAGTGTTGGGACGAGGGAATGGTGGCTTGCACATGCTGAAAGATGGTGGTGGTGGTGGTGGTGGTGGTGGTGGTGGTGGTGGTGGTAGCACTAGCAATGATGGTGGTAGTCGATGTGTTAAAGATGATGGATGTCATATTATCAGTAGTGGTTATGGTGGTTTGGTTACATGGTGGTGTAGTTGATAATAGTGGTAGTGGTGGTGGTGGTGGTGGTGGTGGTGGTGGTGGTGGCGCCTGTGAAGGGTCAAGGCGTGGCATTGCACTGACCTGTGTGGGATGGTTGTGGTACTGATCAACCATGCCACAACAAGTTTGGTCTGACTGGGACACAACAACTACCTCAAGGCCACCACACACACACACACACACACACACACACACACACACACACACACACACACACACATACACACACAATACTGTCTACGGTTAAAGGTTAGATAATTCTACAATGTTGTTTTTATCTCTGTTTTTTTTGGTTATGCCCCTAGCCTATGTTTGCCACAACCTTTAAAGACAGTTAGCTGCATCTTTATACTTCCTGGTCATGTGGGTTTAAGCATCCGAAGCTGAAGAAGTAGTAGCAGTTTTGCATACTATCTCACACCTGGTTTTGGAGGTACGAACCATCAAACCAGTTTTTTACCAACATGGCATCTCAGTCCCAGCAGCCAGCAGCCACTATCTGTTTTTGTTATCAGCTACATGTTTTGTTTGGAGAGATATATGAAAAAATAATAAAAATACACATTCAGGAGTTACATTTCACTGTGGCATTACTTTCACACTGTTTGACATACTAGCTACCAGTATAAATCATGCAATATCGAATAATTTGGTTGACACTCAATTGTCCTTCTTCTTAAATGTATATGTGATGCATTTTCTTTTTTTTATAGCCGTTTTATTATTCAATTCAAACTGGAGTAGGTACATATAATTTCTCCTTACGCGGAAATTCGGATTTCAACGTTCACCACCAACCAGCTCTGGCTGTAGTTTTCCTTTACTGACCATCCAAGTAAATAAGGCTTTGATAGTTTCACTAACCTACTGTACAATAGTTAGTTCAGACCTTCTGGAGATAGGTTATATACCAAACATTATTTACCTATTTCTGATACCAAAGTCCAACCTTAGTTTATTTAATTAAATGTCTCTCCCTCTGAGGACCCTCTCCGTTGTGGACGTTCGAGCAGCCACAGACCACCTGCACCTGAGGTATTTGTGGAATAATGTTACTTTCCAGAGAACGGAATGATTTATGTATGTGGAAGGATCTGTAGCATTACTTTCTTTTATTCTATTATGTGAGTAGTATTTTCTGTAAAATACATTTTCAACTTTGTCTTCTACATTAAAGTAAAGCGGAAATTTAGTAAATGTGCCAAACATTTTTTAATCCTAAAAGCAACACACCATATTTTAACTTCACTTGTTCTCGTGACATCAGAGACAAAGAGGAAGTTCTTAAAAGATACCAACGCTTTCCATCTCCATATATTCAAATTCTTCATATTTCTCCTTGAAACTAAGCCAAACCTATTTTCAGATTAACTGAATCTTAATTCATCGTTCATCAATAATGTTTTGTCAGCTATAAATCTCCTGGTGACTTCAGGCTTCTAGATTAAAATACCTTCAATAATTTAGATATTTTGGTTGTCATCCACTCTTCTAAGCAGATCCATTTGTTATTTGTTTACTTCCTAGAATTCAATCTTGAACGATTCTGGTCTTACCTTTCACTCTCCCTCCATAGTCCGACTTAATTATATATGCAATCAAATAATTCTAATTTTCATTCCCTTTCTGGCCTGGATCCCCAAAATAGTTATGGTTCCGATCGATTTCCTTCTATCGTTCTTAATAATGGTACTTTCCTACTGACATTCTGTTAAGTCAAACATTTCCGTATCTATCCTATCAACTGGGACTTTTTTTTTTCTCTTAATGAATTCATATTTGAAATTCAGTCAGTTCCAAGGAAGGCTAATGATTTTAATCCGTTACAGTATAATTATAAATGCATTACAAGGAAGGCTAATGATTTTGATCCGTTACACTATAATTATAAATGCATTAGTATGCTTAATATGCATTAAGGTTTTGTAATAATCTGATGAAGAAAGGTTCAATGACATCAAATTCAGAATATCTTTGATGCTCTGTATGGGTTCCTCTTCGACTACTTATTCCCACCACTTGTCTCGATATCTTACCAATGTACCAGTTTTTTTCTTCTTCACAGTATCGTCAGTTTCCGTTCTTCGTTCTACCATAACTTGACATGACGTGGCTATTTTTTTTTAGAACTATCCAATAAACGATGAACTAACATTTTCTTTTTACCTCCTCTGTATTTCGATACCAAATTACATAAATATTTATACAGAACAGCTGTAGAGCAACATCAGCAAACCAAAACACTTGTCACTTCTACGCAGCTGTGAGGATCCAGCTGTCAGCAATAAGTGACACGAAATCTTATATAAAAAAATATGAACCAAAAAAAATGTACTGAAATACACAAATACGAAACGATGTCGAAATTACTACCAAGATTAATAAGAATTTAAATTTTAATGTATGAAAGTAGATCTACATTGTGACGGAAATAGATAGATAGATAGAGAGAGAGAGAGAGAGAGAGAGAGAGAGAGAGAGAGAGAGAGAGAGAGAGAGAGAGAGAGAGAGAGAGAGAGAGAGAGAGAGAGAGAGAGAGAGAGAATTATAAAAATCTTGACGCCGAGTAGTCGAGGTAGTTTTTTTTTTTCTCCTTCAGTGAAAGGTAGATATATATGATTTTTTTCCCAACCATTTTTGAGTCTCATTGGCCAGCCTCGTTTCAGACATATCACTGGAAGCCACGCCGCACCACCCAGCACCACGCCGCACCACCCAGCACCACCCAGCACCACCCAGCACCACGCAGCACCACCCAGCACCACGCAGCACCACCCAGCACTATCCTAGCAATTCTAACTACGGGGACTGTAGAGGCTTAGCTCAGAGTACCCCTCGACCCGTCACGCACTACCTCGCTTTGCACCCCGTAGCTTCACATTTTTACCTAGGTCATTACAGAACTTCTTAATTAAACTGACCGTATTCTTAAAAAAAATAGACGCATGCCACCTAAGAGTCTCCCTACTCTCTCCTATCGCCCCCTTTTTCTTTTTCTCTAGCTTTCCGTTACTCTTACTTTTTCCTCCATCCTTCCACTGAGAACAGGAAGGGTCTGAACCAACCAATTTGCCGCCACTCATTCTGTGTCAAGTGAGAGCCACAGTGGCCCTACTTGAATAAAAGGAAGAAAGTTTGGAGTTTTGAGAATAACTGCACAGTGACGACCACCATACCATCCACGAAGCCTCCACACCACAACGAACAATGGTCTCCATTAATCGTTAACTACACACACACACACACACACACACACACACACACACACACACACACACACACACACACACACACACACACACACACACAATGGTGCTCAGTTTTAACACACTTACAATAAGGTGGTTCCAATACCAGCGAGGAAAATGTGGACAGGTCACTGTATGTCTGTGTGTGTGTGTGTGTGTGTGTGTGTGTGTGTGTGTGTGTGTGTGTGTGTGTGTGTGTGTGTGTGTGTGTGTGTGTGTGTGTGTGTGTGTCCAAGTGTGCAAAGCTAACAGTCAGCATAAAACGAGGATGAAGACAAAAAAATTAAATACCAGCCACGAATGAAGCAAAATAAGAAAAAAAAAGTAAAACCATGAGAATTCTTGTAGTTTTCATTATTAAAACTAATATTAGTCGTATTCCAAAGGACTTCATTCAATATATTAGTATTAATCCCTATCTCCTATTCATAAATAACTTCAACAGAAGTCAATGTTACATCGACTTTTATAATGATGTTTTTTTTACTATGCATTTACTTTTTTTCAACATCATTCGATACAACATCTTATCAACTGGAAATTCCGAATTCTCTATTATTTTTGTGTGGGAAAATCTTGTGACTTTCATTGCCTCCAAACTTCATTCCTTCACCGTCAACTAAACATAACATCCACAAGAACGTTCAACTCTTCTTCAGTAGCACTAGACCGATATAATCGTGAAATGCTGTCTGCATAAGAATTGAGGATATCGTCAAACTCGGTAAAACAGATGTGTGTGTACTCATACGATTCCCTGTCACGGAAAGTAAAAATAAAAATGTGTTCTTCGTTGTCTATACACTCCTGAACAAAGTGAAGATGATATATCGCATCATAACAAGGTAAAACAATTTCTGCAATATAAAAATGATTTCGCAATGATTTTCGGAGACTTTAATAATCCATAAGTAAACTGCTCAACTCTAACGAGCGTCTACGTGGGCCTGAGATTACAAGAGTTCGTAAAGAATGCCTTTCTATTTCAGTCAGTTCAAACGCCAACTAGAAACACCAACATTCTAGATCTAGTATTCACAAACGACAATGACTTTATTCATACTTGTGCAAAGTCAGCGACCCTCCACCAAATGACGATCATAACATGGTGATAATTATATATTAGATGTACAAACCAGAAGGAGAATAATTTCCCTTCCGGCAACCTAATTATAAGAATGCTAATCTTGCAAACATTAAAAAGAAGCTGGAATCGATAAACTGGAATAAATTACGAGATGATGATTACATAGAGGAAATGTACGAATACTACGATAGGTTCACAGCAAAACTTACAACCATCGTAAGACAAATACCAGCCTTAGGCCTTGGACAGGTTAGAAACAGCAACCATTGGATGAACTATCATATATCACATTGAAATAAGTGGTGCCTGGTTATTAGACGATATAATTTTTTAGCTTTTCTAGCACTAAGAGGTGTGCAGACCCGACTTGAGGGTAAAGTTCATTTCATGCAAACTCCACAGACAGGGAGAGGAGGGGAGAGAGAGAGAGAGAGAGAGAGAGAGAGAGAGAGAGAGAGAGAGAGAGAGAGAGAGAGAGAGAGAGAGAGAGAGAGAGAGAGAGAGAGAGAGAGAGAGAGAGAGAGAGAGAGAATTATATATAAAAAAAAAGTTGGAATTAAAACTCTGTAAAAGCTCAACTAACTAATGGCAGTGATGTGTAGCGCATCATTGGAGTAGTTTTTCCTCTATGTATCGCAACGAACCGAGTCATAACTCATACTCATACGGACTATAATTCTGTGTGGGAAACCGAGGGACTCGATACCTCTAATGACGTCCCCTGAATCTTCTCTCTGATGTTCTGTATTGAGTTCCGCAAAAAGGAAGGCAAAAAAAAAATCAAATAAAAATAAAAGCTGTGGGTGGGAGTTGCTTAATCGAGGGTGGGAGCTGCGAGTTGAGAATGGAACCTGCTGATCAATGTGGTAGCTGCTGGGCCAAGGATAGATAGAAGCTATTGGGCCGAGTGAAAGGAGCACACGCAAAGGGCACTTGACTGTTGCTACTGGAATGAGTCACGACCACCACTGGCGACAATGACTCGACTCAGGCAGGTGAAGCTGTTTGCACAATAACAACCTGCTCAAATAAAGTAAATCTAGGTCAGGTCAGGTCAGGTCAGGTTCAAGTAAACTCATTCATTTAGCGCTTCAACCCAGTGGACCATTTCATAAACTCAATGGTCCGCCTCTTCCTCGTCCTCTTAGGATTAGCGTCAATCCTCGCGCTGCGATACTTAGGATAGGGCGAGGAGGCGAGCCAGGAGGGACCAGAAAGGGGGAATGAGACGGCACAAAGGGTGATGTAGTGTGTGTGTGTGTGTGTGTGTGTGTGTGTGTGTGTGTGTGTGTGTGTGTGTGTGTGTGTGTGTGTGTGTGTGTGTGTGTGTGTGTGTGTGTGTGTGGTAAGTACAAACGTTTACACTTAAAAAAAAAAGTGCAGCTCTTCTGGCACGAACTAGGTGGTTCACCACACAACCAAGGTTTGGAAAGGATATTAATTTACAGCGCCACAACAACATGGCTGTCTTATAGGACTCAATTATTTAAGATGAAGTTCAAGTTTGTTCAAAAGAGAATCACTGTACGTGGGAAGTTGATTCACGCCTCAACGGTGACATTCAAAGTACAAAGTAGAATGTAGTTGCATTTCAATCTTTGAGTTTCATTACAATACATTTCGTTCACAAATTGGGATAACTTGACAATAATAGTTTCGACACCCATAATTCCATTTTATATTTTAAGATTCTTCATTTGTTTATTCACGGAAGTAGCGATTATAAAGATAAGAATATCTTTATT
This sequence comes from Metacarcinus magister, assembly GCA_029783475.1. Taxonomy (NCBI): domain Eukaryota; kingdom Metazoa; phylum Arthropoda; class Malacostraca; order Decapoda; family Cancridae; genus Metacarcinus; species Metacarcinus magister. The sequence continues at coordinate 4,505,546 of JAPQNM010000013.1, read as the reverse complement.
ATCTTTATAACTGCAGTATCTTTTGTTCGATCAGATGACCAAAGTTGCATCGAGTGTTACGAATGTACTATTATGGGAATGTTATTAGAAAGTTGCTTTGTGGCAGTAGGTTACATGCCGACTTGTAATATCAATACGAAAACCATCATATTTATTTATCAAATTATAGTGTTACTTCAGACTATGTTCTATATTTCGGTTCCCACATGAAGCTGGATTGCCTCACTGGTCTGGTGGTCTGCTGTTTCAGGCAGGTGTTACAAGCTTCACATGTAGCACTGCCATGATACGACTGAATATGAATATTCATGTCATGGACACAAATTGCTGTTCTAATCAGCAGTTAAATAAAAATAAAGTTTATATGATATCAGTCTAAGAGCATGTCGTTATGGGATATAACGAGATCTCGTTTGGATCAGCAAGGCGACAGACTGCAAGGGTGGAGAAAAAATTTCGTTATTCATGAAATCATTCGTGGCTGAAAATTTTCTTTGAGTCATGTGTTATGATCAAGCGTCTTGCATCATATCAGCTGATCCTGTTGAACTGATCCTGTTGAACTGATCCTGTTGAACTGATCCTGTTGAACTGATCCTGTTGAACTGATCCTGTTGAACTGATCCTGTTGAACCTGATGAAGGCATTTATGAAGTTTTGTGCACTACTTCCAACAATTAAACTACGCGTTAAAGTGAGAAAAAGCTGATAAAATTATGTCATTGCACGCATGCCCTCGCGCGCGCGCGCGCGCGTGTGTGTGTGTGTGTGTGTGTGCGTGTGTGTGTGTGTGTGTGTGTGTGTGTGTGTGTGTGTGTGTATGTATATATATATATATATATATATATATATATATATATATATATATACACACACACACACACATACACACACACACACACACACACACACACACACACACACACACACACACACACACACACACACACACACACACACACACACACACAGAGAGAGAGAGAGAGAGAGAGAGAGAGAGAGAGAGAGAGAGAGAGAGAGAGAGAGAGAGAGAGAGAGAGAGAGAGAGAGAGAGAGAGAGAGAGAGAGAGAGAGAGAGAGAGAGAGAAGAGGAGACACTCAACGAGGGACGCAAAAGGTGATGGGAGACAACAAAGGCAGACCGTGTTGGCGTGAGGGAAGCACTACACGAAGAGGGAAGGCAGTGAGGAGAGGGTTAGGACGGAAGGTGTGCAGGTAAGGAGGGAGGGACGGAGGGAGGGAGGGAGGGAGGGAGGGAGGGAGGGAGGGAGGGAAGAAGGAAGTGAAGCAAGGCCAAGGCCACAAGAAAGGTGAGGGAGTAGGTACTGGGTGTGGGTGGAAGGTGAGATGAGAACGATGGATAATAAAAAGACAAAGAAAATCCAGATTGCAGCAATGAACCCACGGTTGGTTTCCTCTGGCCCTTACTGCGTCACTGTTTCTGAAGGTGACCTCACTCAGGTGACTCCCCTGCAAGCCATTCCGACGCTGAAGAGAGGCAGGGGCATGGGACTTCCCTATCCTATCTCAGGAGCGTAACAGAGACCCTCCTTCCTGCAGGCGGGCAATGGTCCTCGACGCTATGTTCAGCGTCCGAGGAATGCGCAATGAGTTGGCGCAAGAGAATAAGAGAGAGTAAATGGCAAGCGAGTGGAGGGAGAAATGATAAGGAAAAATAAAATTGTATCAAAAATAGTTCCAAAGAGGATGAAAGAAACATAAAATAAAAACTGGATGATGAAAGTTATATAACCTAAATCTGATACAAAAACATTCACGACAAAAAAGTGAAAGTCACAAAGGTGGAAATATAAATACACTCGAGACACTGAGGCCAAAACAGAGGAAAAAACACGTATAAATAACAAAACAATACGAGAGAGAGAGAGAGAGAGAGAGAGAGAGAGAGAGAGAGAGAGAGAGAGAGAGAGAGAGAGAGAGAGAGAGAGAGAGAGACGGTGACCATGACATCCCTTGGGAATCTTACGTCATAATACCGCATGTAAACACATAGAGATGCTTAAGTATATTTATGGAAGATCACAACAACGTGATGCTGCCAGAACTGTTCTCATTTTCAGACTTTAAATAAAAAAAAACCCATGAAATAAACCTGAAATATTTAGTCTTAGCGTCGGTCGATTTTTCCTTTATGTCAGGTCGTTTCACTTGTCACCGAGCAGCATTGTAGACATTTATAATTTATATATTCCTATAAAGACATACCTATCATATATATCAAGCCTTCAGGGATGTTCTAGACGACAATTTTTATCACGGAGATCACACAGGAGTTCAAATAAATGCTCAGAAGTCTTAACTTTGCTGCACAAATGA
>JAPQNM010000013.1:4495709-4498209 GCA_029783475.1 Metacarcinus magister | reverse complement strand
TTCCCGCCATCGTTAGCCCACTAAACCTGTAAGCCCCGGCAAATCATCATACAAGCAGAAGGGGTCAACTAATGATCTGTTATACCGTCATTGAGTTGTACCTCTGCACGTATGTCAGCTTATTCCGCTATCAATGCCAATTTGCAATATTCCATGGCCGTGTTTACTTATATTATTGAAACAGTGATGAAAGATAACAATAGTAAATAAATAATAATAACAATAATACAAATAAAAATAACAGCAATAAAGAAATATAAATAGAAACACACACAGACACACAGACACACACACAGACACACACACACACACACACAGACACACACACACACACATACACATACACACCACCACCACCACTACCACACAATGCACACATAAAAGTGAAAAAAAATAAAGACGAATATTTATGACAGCAGGTTTCTTTTCGTCCAGTAGAGCAAAACAGCGCAAGGACAGGATAACATATTGCCCTCAACTTCCACCACCATAAACTAGCAACACCACCACCACCACAGCGAGTTTTAATGTCCGCCCTATACGCCTCTCATCCCTATCTACGTTTGACATTATTATTATGTTTTTTTACGAAGGAGGAAATATTAACGCAGATGTAAACGTTTGACATGACAGAAAAATGAGAACATGTGATATGCAGTGTGCGTGTCGGTGCAAGACTCGCTTCCTGCTATCCATGGTGCATGCACTTACCTCCCTCCCGTGTCTTCGTTTCCACCACTCACTCTCTCACTCACCTGTGGAAAAGAAAGAGAAACAAAATTGTATCCCCATCCACAACAGCGTGATAGTGAAAAAGAATAAATGAATAAACACAGATCCACTATACAGAGAGAGAGAGAATAAAAAATATATAAAAGGTTTGTGAAACCAATCCACAACATAGAAAAAAATAAAACATTTAATTAAGGCCAGCTTTAACAGGAACCGAAGATAAAAGTCACATTTTTTTTTTCTTCTTCTTCTTGCACGCATCCAGTTGCCACCAGCTGTTGTTACTCGTCTCCTGTGACTTGGACAAGAACCGACAGACCTTTAAGAGTGACCCAAACTTTCGCCTACGTCTCCCTCATGCATGCCGGCCGATCTGGTCCATCCATCCATCCATTTAACATGTAACTGACTCCGCCACCTACCACTTATGTCTCTTACACCTTCCCACTCACTCACTCACTCACATCTACTCGCCCACCTGCCACCACAACCAACTATCCTCCACACGCACAAACACTCTGGCTTTTCATCCTCGCCACTCCATGTGCAGCAGTCAAAGCATCTCTTAGCCGCCCACACTACTGACTGATATATCACGAGTCAGGGTGCGTGGGCGGGCGGGCGGGCAGGCGGGCGGACGTCAGGAACCAGTGCACCCACCATCCCTACGCCGCCCGCCTCGCCCGCACTCCTGGGGAAGAATCCATCACCACGACCCGGATATAATAGCGCACTAAAACCTGCTGACGAAAACTAATGTTCGGTGAGACTCAGGGAGGGAAGGAGAGAGGGGGAGAGGTGGGGGGAAACAGGAATGAGGAATGGTGGGAAGGACGATTGAGAGGGGCTATTGAGGAAAGGAAACGGAGAGTGGGAGGGAAGTCATGGCAAGTAATGGAAAAGAACGTAGGATATAAATGAAAAGAGAAGTACGTGGCAACCGCGGAAGGAGGTCGTGAAGGGCGAGACATGAAGGTGGTGATTCCTAATAAGGGAAACATTATGATATAGGCATGTCAGCAACTTATTATGTATTCTATATGAGAGAGAGAGAGAGAGAGAGAGAGAGAGAGAGAGAGAGAGAGAGAGAGAGAGAGAGAGAGAGAGAGAGAGAGAGAGAGAGAGAGAGAGAGAGAGAGAGAGATTAATAGATCAATGGAACAATGGAACAAAGAGGAAAAAGATAGAAAAAGGAATAAAAAGATACAACCATAAATAACACCATGATAAGATAAACAGAGATTAATATCGTTCAAAATCCGTTACCTTTATTAGAGACGAATATAAAAATACATTAGCCGAATGGTTTAAAATGTGGCAGATTGACTTTTACGTCGATACACGTCAAGTAATGAGCAGAGATGATGCAGAATGAAATAGAACAAATTATAGAGTGAAGCTTACCACTGCTAAGGGAACAAATTGTGAGAAGGATTTAGGACCACAAGTGAATAGAGTAGAACAGTTCTGAGACGCAGTGAGAGAGGCGAGATTGAGACGCTTGGGTATGTGCAGAGGAGAAGAAGAGGATGCTGGAGATGGCGCAACCTGGCATGAGGAAAGGATGAAGGTCAAAGAGTTTTATGGATGCGGTGAGGGATGACATGCACGTGGTTAGAGTGACAGAGGACTATGCAGAGGACACGGTGAGACGGTGACGGATGATCCAAATGGCGACTCCTAATGGAAGCAACCGAACGTAGTGAACATGGATCCAATTTAGCAGTGCAACAGTGCCAAGGGAGTACGATAGAGAGTATCAAGTGCT
>JAPQNM010000013.1:4488209-4490709 GCA_029783475.1 Metacarcinus magister | reverse complement strand
GCGTTGAAGTGTGCAGTAAAACTCTTTTTTTTTATGTATATTTCTCTCTCTCTCTCTCTCTCTCTCTCTCTCTCTCTCTCTCTCTCTCTCTCTCTCTCTCTCTCTCTCTCTCTCTCTCTCTCTCTCTCTCTCTCTCTCTCTCTCTCTCTTTCTTTCTTTCTTTTTCTCGTTTCTGTCCGACTGCACCTCTTCCTCTAATCTCTCCTCCATCCCTTCATTTTTCTTTATTTTCCTTTTACCACCTACGCCTTTTTCCCTCAGCATCACACTCACAGTTCGCACTTTCACCCTTTCTTTTTCGCAGCACAAAATTTCGCTTCACGTCCCGTTTGATAGTTGTTGAGGTATATCATCCTGTACTGTTGCTAATCTTTCTTTATTTTTTTTCTTTACTCTTATTATTTTGTTTTCCTTATATAACCTTCACCTTGCTAGTTTTCCTTTTAGCTTTCCAATTCCTGGGGTTATTTCTTTCTTGCTTCTGGCTCTTTTCTGCCGGACATTTAGGAGGGAGGGCAGCGAGGAGAGGGAGGGCGGAAAAGAGGGATGGAAGGCGGGAGGAGGGGAGGAAGGGAGGTCCTAAGTCGTGAGAGAGTAATGTGAGGGTGGGCCGTGCTTCAGCTGGTTCTCTGTTCCCTGCCGACAGTTCCTTTCATAAGTGAGCCGTGACTTATGACTACAGCAAGACACGGATCTTTCCACCCCTTCCCCTCACGAATCCTTCCCCCTTCCTCCTCCACTTCTGCCTCCTCCACCTTACTTCATGCCACCTCACCACTTCCTTTCCTCCCATACATCTGCCTTCATATATTCCTTAAGTATCCCTTTCCTTTTTCCTCTGGCTGGCCCCTTCCACGTTTCTCCATTCCTTCTCAATCTCTTCTACCTTGACTTGGTGGCGCTGCCTTTCATATCTCACCTTAACTTTCCTGTCCCCAACGGTATGTTTCTTTTCTACAGCTTTTATTTTTGTTTGTATCTTAACACACATGCTGCTTCTTTGTTCTGTACCTTGTTTCACTTCTCCTCCTACTGTTCTTATTCTTCCTCCTCTTCATTCTCCTGTTTACTTTCCTTCCAGTTTTCTTCTTGGTTTTCCTTCTCCGCCTTCCCAAGTTCCTGCTTTCCTCCTCTCACCAATATTATATTTCCCGGTTTCCGCCTCTCCATAAATACTTCCGGAAAAGCTGGCCTCATGGTATTCTTTTTTTTTTTCTAGAAATATCCTTTATGTATATTCAACCTCCATTCACTTCTAACTTCCTCCGGGCCATATTTTTCTTCCCCCGTCAAAAAATACGTTTGGGCCGCCTTGCCTCCAGTCGAAGCAGCGAGCACCAGCAGCACAAAGGCGACGAGGTGCTGCTGTTGGGTATGTATACACAATATTCCCTCATGCCCTTCTATTATGGAGTCCTGGCAGGGTTGTCAAGCCGGGCCGGGACACACACCAACACATAATAGAGAGACAAAGGGAGAACGAAGGGACTGGGGGCGTCGAACCGAGGTGGTGTTTTGGACAGATGGAGTGTGTACCAAAGGGGATGGTGTGCGGAGTGAGCTTGGGAATGTGATGGGGGTGAAAGGGTGGTGGTGGTGGTGGTGGTGGTGGTGGTGGTGGTGGTGGTGGTGGTGGTGGTGGTGGTGGTGGTGGTGGTGGTGGTGGTGGAAGATACGATGCAGTGAAGGCAAGATAGTGGTGACTGAGATAAGTGACGGCGATGCTGGTGATTCATGGGCGTGGTAGTGCAGACCGGACAAAGGTGGTGGTGTTGCGTGAGGCTGGCGGCAGGGGTGAAGTGCGGGCGTAAGGGTAACGGCAGGGGGGTGAAGTGCGGGCGTAAGGGTTGCAGCAGGGGTGAGATAAGGCCGTGAAGATGGAAACAGGGGTGATGGTGATGTGTGGGCGTGAGGGTAGCGACAAGGGTGATGTGTGGGCGTGACAATGGCGACAGGGGTGAGGTGTGGGCGTGAAGGTGGCGACACGGGTGAAGTGTGGGCGTGAGAATGGTGACAGGGGTGATGTGTGGGCGTGAGGGTGGCGACAGTGGTAAGATGTGGGAGTGAAAATGACGACAGGGGTGATGTGTGGGCGTTGGGGTGGCGGCAGGGGTGAGGTGTGGGCGTGAGGACAAGCATGGTTGCCACACAGTCTCGATTCGGCTGCCTGCCCGGAAGACAAGTGCTACCAACTATCATCAACTTCAGTAGAAAAGTTTTAGATTACAACTTACAATTTAAACTTGTACCCTGAACCCTGACCACCCCTTCCGTCACAACCCTACCACCCTACCACCCTACCAACCCCTGCCCCACCACTATTACTTTCCTGCTTCCACCCACAACACATCCCTTCCCACAGTCTGCTGCAGCTCTTGCACTTGATCAACAAAGGCAACGAAACACAGATCAAGACGGACAGACAGGCGGATAGAAGGACTCATGTTCGTTATCATTGCCGCCAAAATAATGACACTGATATGGTCATCAAGGTTACTTA
>JAPQNM010000013.1:4460709-4478209 GCA_029783475.1 Metacarcinus magister | reverse complement strand
CAAAGTCAACACCGCCTCACACCGCACAGTCAACCTTGTGGTCTGCAAACCTGGACCAACTCCATCCCTGGTGGAGTGGACAGACCGTCAACGTCGCATGCTCGTTCGCCCTACTCTCAAGCACGGCCATCCAAACACAGCCTTCCTACTGTGTCATCGGGTTCAGGGTTTATGGCGTTGTGAGAGCCCCGAGCCCATGCTGCGATTGTGCAGGTGGAAACACGTGGCGAAACTAAGTGTAGATCACACAGCCACCAAGAAAATAATACGTAGGTGGCTCAGCTTTCTGAGTACATAAGGTTACAGATGTGACCTTGATAGTAGACACTCCTTGAACTACATTCACGTAAACTATTGCATTCAACTGCCTACCTCTGCCATCCATGTACTACTATAACAGTAAATACATAATAGTAATAAAATAGTTCACAATATAACAATATATAGAATAATATATAAACGAGTGAAATAATAGTAATAATAAGTTATTATACATTACAATATATTACTGATTAGAAAATACAGTATATCATATGTGGTGGGTCATAGTGGCTTGGTGAAACTCAAACTGCCACCTCTTATAGACTTAAATGTTTTAAATTCAAATTAGTTAAAAAGTTTAGATACAGTTTTGAAAATATAAACAATGAAACAAGTGCACGTTTATTTCCACGTGTATTTTTCAAAATTTTAAAATATCAATAACATTATGCTGTGCTATACACCTTTTATACCACCAATACAATGTTATTTTAAATACCTTCCCAATATAAATAGTGACACCCAAACACAAAACGGTCATGTTTACAACTTTACGAAATTTTTCCGCACTATATTTGCTCTTCTTCAGCCTAGGCGTGGCACAGGCTGCTACGAAGGCCTCCCTACCATTAACAGCTAACAAACTAGAACATACTATGACCTACTTCGCTTTCCATCTGTTATTCATACTAATTTTCTTTGCATGACTGAAAAACTTTGAAAACTTTGAGAGCGAGAAAACCGAATTTACAAGAAAATCATTGTTATTTTCTTTCTTCCCCCATCAATGAGTTTTATACAGCACGTCAACATTTGGTGTTTATAAGTTTGAAGGCACTGACTTTAGACTTGATAAAGGTTAGCATCGTTGATCCAGTTGCAGGTGACCTTATCAGCACCACCTCATCCTCAAACCAAGATCATTTGATTTCATTTCAAACTTCAATACTTATAACCGATAACAAAATAAAGCAGAGAAAACAGTTTGTATAAATAAACAAAAATCTTTCTTGAATAGCTAAACACAGAATCATTACAACACCTGAAATTAATACTGCAATTTACGTTTCCTTTGCTTGTAAGAAATCATATAAAATAACTCGTTCAATGCAATGCGACACTTTTCTTTCTGGCGTAGAAGGGAAACTGTAACAAATCAGACCAGCTTACATATTTGAAGCCTCGTCTCTGTGTGAACTTAAGAACTTCTATTTTAGAATAACGGGAAGACCGCAATTTTCAACAAAATGTATATTCACCTTCCTCTTGGTCGTACATACGTAATGACACATATTACCTATGTATATACATACTATTAGGCGCTGCGATGTACTGTACGTGTCTATGTATTATGGCATGTAAACTTTGAGTAATAATCTTGAATTTGCGTAAAAAGTGTAACGATGAACTCGTAAAAATGTGTTCAAAACGTTGCCAAGTGCCGATCTTCACATAAAAAAGAAAGAACAAAAATTGCTCTATTCTGTCCGTTATAACACACAGACAATAACTTAATGGTTTGGCCTAAAATGTTTGTGATGTTTTTTTCCTCACACACACAAACAAAGACACACACAAGCATGCGCACACACACACACACACACACACACACACACACACACACACACACACACACACACACACACACACACACGTTTAATTTCAAGTTTTAATAATTTGCAGAATCAATTTACGGAGAACTAATGAATGCTAGTATATATATATATATATATATATATATATATATATATATATATATATATATATATATATATATATATATATATATATATAATAGGAATTCCTATATTTGTAACTCTACTACTACTACTACTGCTAATATTACTACTACTAATGATAATGATATTACTATTACTACTACTACTACTACTACTAATAATAATAATAATAATAATAATAATAATAATAATAATAATAATAATAATAATTATAATAATAATAATGATAAAAATGTCAATAATATTGATAATAATAATATTAGTAATAATATAATAATTATAATAATAATATATATTATTATTATTATTATTATTATTAATATTATTAACTTTATTATTATAAGTAGTAGTAGTTGTAGTAGTAGCAGTAGCAGTAGAAGTAGTAGCAGTATTATTATCATTACTAGTAGTAGTAGTAATAGCAGGAGCAGCAGCAGCAGTAATATTAGCATTGGTAGTAGTAGTAGTACCAGCAGCTGTAGTAGTCAATTCACACTTCACTCTACTCACCTGACGTCCATTTTTTCCGCTTCACACTCTCCCTTCCCCCCACTAACCCTGTCACCTGCCACCTGACTTTTGGAGAATTTATGATTTTTATGAACTTTAAATTTAGACACGGTGGAGAAGGGGAGCGAGGCATCCGTTTGTTTGGCTGGGCAGGGAGGTGGACTCTGTTTGACAACTGTAGCACACACCCCTTCTCTCTCTCTCTCTCTCTCTCTCTCTCTCTCTCTCTCTCTCTCTCTCTCTCTCTCTCTCTCTCTCTCTCTCTCTCTCTCTCTCTCTCTCTCTCTCGTCTCACCTAGCATCATTCACGAGTCTAATTCTTATTAATCTTGTCATCGTCTCCACCTTCTACACCTTTTCCTTCTCTGTTTTGTTTTCTTGTTCCTCCTTTGCCTCGTCTTTATCTCATTTCCCTTTTCATCCTCCTCCTCTCTTTTCTTTACTCCCCTCCCCCTCCACCCCCGAAGGGAACATTTACGTCTTAGTAAGTGCTCTTCACTCTTTCCTTCCTTCCTTCCCTTCCTTCCTTTCCCTTCCTTTCCTTCCTTCTTTCCTTACTCCATGTCCTCGCTTGTCTATTGTGTGAGAAGACCATACGTGTGTGTGTGTGTGTGTGTGTGTGTGTGTGTGTGTGTGTGTGTGTGTGTGTGTGTGTGTGTGTGTGTGTGTGTGTGTGTGTGTGTGTGTGTGTGTGTGTGTGTGTGTGTGTGTGTGCGTGCCACCCGAGGCGCTTTCTCTGCACCTGTGTGATAAAACACTTGAGGGCGGCGGGAATCCATGCTACCACGGACGTCAAGACCTTTACCTCTCCATTCCTTGCCTCTCACCATCTCCTCTCCTCCCTTCCTCCTCTTCCTCGATCTTGTTTCCTTATTTCCTTTCCTCTGTACATATTCCCTTACTCTTGATCGTCTCATCTACCAATTCCATTATCTATCTCTTTCACTCTCTCCATTTATTCTCTTTTCCTTTCTGCTGCCTCCCCATCCTACATTCACATCTTTCTATTCTCTCTACAGCTTATTCCTTGCTTCCATCTTTAGCATCAATAGTCTTCCTCTCCCTTCTTCCTCATCCATTTATTAGTTCTTCTTCTTCTTACTTTATCAAATATTGCTCCTCATTATCCGTTATGGAACCTTTTATTTTCATTTCCCTTCTCCCGTACCCGTCCCATTCCTTCTCCCCCCGTCTGCCTTTACCTCCTTCCACTCCTCTTACCATTATTCTCCCTTCCTCTCCTTCCCTTCCCTCTCCAGCCATGGCGTCCCTTCTCCTCCCCTCCTTTCCTTCTCCAATCACAGCCCTAAGCGTTCTATAGCCCCCTTGACCACGTTAGCCTTCGTGCCTTTACACATACACACACGCACGCACATACACACTTTTTTTTCCTCCACCACCACCACCACCACCGTCACCACCACCACCACCACCACCATCGCCAACACCTCCTTACAACCTGGCTGGCATCTTCTTCACCCTCCTAACGAGCTTCATATTACTCACGGAAAACCTAGAACATCAAACTTTATATCATGAGCGGATGTGATACACTACCAACATCTTTTCACCATTTCCTCCTTATCACAATTATTCTATTTTTGGTTGTATTCTTACGGAAACTATTTCTCCCTCAGACGGAAGTGGCAATTTCTTGTGGAAGCATATATATATTCTCTCTCATTCTCTCTCTCTCTCTCTCACTCTCTCTCTCTCTCTCTCTCTCTCTCTCTCTCTCTCTCTCTCTCTCTCTCTCTCTCTCTCTCTCTCTCTCTCCCCATCCAGGCACAGTAGCAGCAGGTGCCATTATCACCCATTAGGCAGAGTGGCGTCATTTGTCCTCCACCAAGTATAATGCAACCCATTATTTCCGTCATTATTTATTAGCATTGTTGAAGCCATTAGAACGGAAGCCGGTTTGTTTACCTGATTGGTGTTTATGTCGCCGCCGTCGCCTCTGTGCCGATCCTAAATCCTGCTTTCTAATCCAGAGTGCCGCGGTGGCCTCCTTCCTACCTGATATGAGCGTCGTGACCCTGAAGGAAGGGGACAGAGGGACTGGAGAGAGAGAGTTGGTTGGTCCATCTTTCTCCCATCATGTTGTTGACGGTTCCTGGCCCGCCCGATTCGATAAGTTTTTGGGAGAGACGAAAGGGTCACGTATTTGCATAATATTGAGACCGATGTTCGCCATGATGGGTCACTTCACTGTAACTGGGTTGTTCCCAGACTCCATTTTCTGTCGTCTTCCTTCCCTGTTTGTTTTATTCCTAACTTTTCTTTTTCGATATTATTTCCGTTGATCTTTCTCCGATTTTTACTGACTTTCTTCTGTTTGTCTCTCTCTCTCTGTCTCTCTCTCTCTCTCTCTCTCTCTCTCTCTCTCTCTCTCTCTCTCTCTCTCTCTCTCTCTCTCTCTCTCTCTCTCTCTCTCTCTCTCTCTCATTAGTCTGTCTCTCCCTGTTTTCCTTTCTACAGCCAGCCATCTGTTCCCTTAATACTCTCCTAGTCCTCTCTGCTTGTCTTCTTTCTTACCTTCCTTCCTCTTTAAAAGACTAAAAAAGTTTTCATCCTTTTTCCCTTCCTTCCACTATTCATCGCCGTCCTTCACCTGGCTCTCCCCTTCCTACACAAGGTATACTCTCTCCGACTCTATCTCACTCACGCTGGAATATCGAGAAGAATCACATAAATACACAATGAGACGCTAGACAGGAGGAGGAGTAGGAGAAAGAGGAGGAGGAGGAGGAGGAGGAAAAAATGGAGTTAACTTTGATTTCTTTATTCTTAACCCTTTTGCGCCTCCTCCCTTTCTCCCTCCCTCCTTCCTTGCGTCCACTTTCTTCTCGGTTCCTTTTCTTCCAGTAAACTCCGACGTCGCTTTTCTTCTGGGTCAGAAATTCTCCCATTTTTCAGGACTGTCGGACTGATTCACATTCCACTTTTGTGAGAATGGGGGGTTGAGTGGGTGGGGGAAGGGGGGGTGAAAGCCTGGCCACACCGTCGCCGCCATTAAAGAAGCAAGAAGTAAATCGAAGAAGACATAAGAATATTTTTTTATCTTTATCTTTCTACTTACCTACCTATATTTTATTCTTTAGCCAATTTTTTTTTTTCTTTCTGTATTTATCTTTTTACATAAATACTCAGTGAAGCATTACTGATGACTATAGAGAGGTGTCGTAAATATCAACCTCCGCAAAGCTCAACATTAAACTAGAAAAAATACTGTAAAAAAAATATATATATAATAACAACCTCGCTTTAATAATAACAGCAAACAGCGGCTTCAAAACTATAGCATGCTACACATGTGCAAGTTTGCAGTGTTCTCGTATGTAACCTTGAACCAGAAGCCACACAATGCAAGTCGGCGCCGCCCTCACATCACAACATTACCACCATTACCTGTTTCATCACCTGCACGAGTCAAGGTCAGTCTATGTTTACCTGAATGACAGTGCGGCATGAAGTGCAACCGGGGGGGTGGGAGGAGCAGGAAGAGGAGGAGGAGGAGGAGGAGGAGGAGGAGGAGGAGGAGGAGGAGGAGGAGGAGGAGGGGAGAGGAGAGGAGAGGAGAGATGAGATGAGGAAGAGGAGGGGGATGGGGGATGAGAGGTAAGAGAAGAAGAGAACTCAAGGACATTTCTCGTGTTGCATTCTCTCTCTCGCTCTCCTGCCTCATCGTCACTGTCACGTTCTCACCTCCGCCTCCCCCATCACCTGAACGACGCAATCACAACCCGTAACCAATCAACAATGTTACTGCTCACATCCAATATAAAAAACAAAGATAAAAATAAAACAAAGGGCAGGATGTTGTATAAAATGAGATGCAACCCAAGTCCTTCAGCATCACCACCCCAACCGCTATCTCATAACTCAACCTCCTCCCCAACACTCATACTTATACTACCATCAAACTTGCTTCAACACTTGTCTCTATACCTCGCTAACAAGCACTCCCACAGTAAAATTTTGATTCTTACCTCCTGTGGTGCGTATGTGTGTGTGTGTGTGTGTGTGTGTGTGTGTGTGTGTGTGTGTGTGTGTGTGTGTGTGTGTGTGTGTGTGTGTGTGTGTGTGTGTGGTAAATATTGCGATTCACTATTACTCCAAGGCAAACTGCATTGGTAAGGCGCTTAACGTTACCGTCTGGGAACTCGTATTGATCTGGATTCACCTAGTCGGCAAATAGGCAGCAAATACAGTAAAAATAGTGTATCTTTCTGAGACTGTTCAGGAAACGACAACACAAGGCAAGGTAAGGGAAAAACAACAGAAAGCTTAGACGAACCAGTACACAAAAGTGGTTCGTCCCTAGATAGAGAGTTTACATCCGCAAAGGACTCAAAGGCTCAGGAGACGTAAATGAGGAACGCGCGTCTTTATTATGTAACAGTGGTTCGGTCGTGTGCTCCACCTCAAGAATTTTTCCCAAACCTACCCGGACATCTTACCTTACCCCCCCTGGCCGGGTTCTCCCCGCCGAAGCAAGGGAGGAGGCGTGCACAAACCTGACCTTGACTGTCTCCCGGTTCTTTCAAGTTCGGCAGCGCAACCACCACGAATGCTGTCATTATTTTGACATGGTATTGCACATTTTCTAATTATGTAGTGCCAGTAAGGGTGATGCAATTACTCCTTTTTTTTCTCTCTCTCTATCTTTTTCTCTTTGTGTGTGTGTGTGTGTGTGTGTGTGTGTGTGTGTGTGTGTGTGTGTGTGTGTGTGTGTGTGTGTGTGTGTGTGTGTGTGTGTGTGTGTGTGTGTGTGTGTGAGAGAGAGAGAGAGAGGGAGAGAGAGAGAGAGAGAGAGAGAGAGAGAGAGAGAGAGAGAGAGAGAGAGAGAGAGAGAGAGGGAGAAAAAGATAGAAAAAGGGAGAAAGAGATAGAGAAAGAGAGAAAGAAAGAGAGAGAAAAAGAGATAGAGGGAAAAAAAGTGTCACTGTTCTGTTTCATGAATGCTGTAAACTGACACACACACACACACACACACACACACACACACACACACACACACACACACACACACACACACACACATACGCGGACTGTCAACATCCCTTAAGTTATACAACATTCATCCCCCCACGTACCCGCCACCATCGCCCGGGTGCCTCGGTACCCAGCGACGAGTGAAAGGAAAGCAAAATCTCATATAAAATTCCAATCGACGGTTTGCAATCTAGGTAGCTTATTGTAATGAAAGAAATTATTCAAGAAAATTTTCCTCGATATCCATTTCCGTGGCGGTGGTGAGGCAGGCGGAGGGTTGAGGGTATTTATGAGCAGGCCGTGATGTGCGTCTCCCTCCCAGCCTGATGAAAGGCTGAGTCGGCGGGGAGCGTCTCTAAGCTTATGCTGCGTCTCAGCGCATTTCAAATAATGTTGAGAGAAATATCTCATTTCCTCTAAGCTTCACTCTTACTTTAATGCATTTTCAGTTCTAGAAGCGTTTGTGTCTGTTTGTGTGTCTGTTTGTTTGCCTGTCTTTATCTCTCTCTCTCTTTCTCTCTCAACCATCACCTATGCCCACGTGTGCTCCAAATGGTGCTCCTATACTGACCTAATTACACCTCCATTCCCAAGATGACCTTAATGAGCCTCATCACCGCCTATTACTAAACTGCTGTGTGTGTGTGTGTGTGTGTGTGTGTGTGTGTGTGTGTGTGTGTGTGTGTGTGTGTGTGTGTGTGTGTGTGTGTGTGTGTGTGTGTGTATAGAGGAAATGCCTGTTTGTTTGAGAGGTGGTGGGCGTGGCATGTTATGTGGGAAAACAAGACGTGAGGAGAGAGAGAGAGAGAGAGAGAGAGAGAGAGAGAGAGAGAGAGAGAGAGAGAGAGAGAGAGAGAGAGAGAGAGAGAGAGAGAGAGAGAGAGAGAGAGAGAGTACATAAATAAGCTTATATACTCTGCTACCATACTGTATAACTCGATCTATATACATTTTACACCCACAGTCTGCTGCAAACAATGGCATTTTTATCTTGCATGGAAATTAAACCTGTATACAGTTATCCCAAGGCAGATATTCTCATTTCCTCTAAAAAAAAAAAAGAATAGAAAGAAAAGAAACCTTCAATTTAAAATAAATGGAGAACTATGTATATAACACCTCAAGGCACACACACACACACACACACAGACACACACACACACACACACACACACACACACACACACACACACACACACACACACACAGGAGAGTCAACGTAAATTGTAAAGGAAATTCTGGGGTCAAAACCAGATTACGTTGGTGTAGATGTGATCAGTGTGTCGCGTGTTGTGTGTTCTGTTCCCTTAAGACGGTCCTTTCTGGTGTGTACGCTTCTCTTTCCCTTCCTCTCTTTGCCTCAAACAGTCCATCCTATATACAGGTGTTGACATTCTTCCCCATCCTGCTTTGGAGGGCTCCACTTTCCTTCCTGTCAATCAGTCGTCTATTTCCAAACCATTTTCCTTTATCCTCGAGCTGTTTGCATTCCTCGCACTCACGTCTCTCTCTCTCTCTCTCTCTCTCTCTCTCTCTCTCTCTCTCTCTCTCTCTCTCTCTCTCTCTCTCTCTCTCTCTCTCTCTCTCTCTCTCACGTGTGTGTGTGTGTGTGTGTGTTTACCTGTGTCTTTTCCCTTTATCTAGGCACCAGCGTTGGTATTTGTGGTTGTTTGTTTCCGCATCTCGCTTTTGTCTTCTTCTTTCAGCCTCTTTGTACCTTGTTTATCTGCTCGTCTTGCGTGCTTAACTCTGTGTGTGTGTGTGTGTGTGTGTGTGTGTGTGTGTGTGTGTGTGTGTGTGTGTGTGTGTGTGTGTGTGTGTGTGTGTGTGTGTGTGTGTGTGTGTGTGTGTGTGTCTCACGATTTCCCTCCCTTCCCGACACGTGCCCTCGCTGCCATCCTTGGGTTTCATGTCATTACCAGCTTCGCAAATCCTCTGAAGTCCCTTGTTATCTTCCTTTTCTCCGGAATACGACAATAATAAAGCGAAAAAGATGCATGCTAAGACGGATTTGATTGATGATGATAATGATGATGATGATAACGATGGTGAAGAGGAGAAACAGGAGAAGTAATTAATGTAATGAAAATTATGAAAATGTTGAGGAGGTAGAGGTGGAGACAACTTTGTGAATGGGATCCATAACCTTGATTAAATTGTAAGAAAGTAACTATTTTGGGGGGATTTGTGATCTGACCTGAAATCTTGGTGAATACAACTTCACTTGACTCAGAAATTGGTCTTTAAAATGTGTGACTTTCAAAGAGACTTGTAATTACTTTGAATAGGTGTAAGTGGGTAAGAAAACCACTGAAGCTAAGTACTGAGGTTCTTAGCGCTATGCTCCGCCATATTTGCCTGCGAGGCTTTCATCTCTTCCTGTAAGACACAACCGATTATTTGCTTTACGTCTTCTGAGCTAGCTATTTACTTATCATTGTTTAAGTAGTCTGAGGGGCAACTGTCTGTCATCAAACACTCGAAACAACAGATTAGAATGAACCTGATCACAGACAACAATGACCCACATACAAGGAATGAAAGAAAATTTGAGAGCATTATATGTCACGTAGAGGCTAAATAATGTTGATGTTGGCTCAGAGTATACTTCCAAAACGAAACATAATCATTCAGTTATTGTGGTTTGAAATTAACTGAGCCAGATATTTACGTCACAAATCTATGTATAAATTCAGAAATAAACTGTATTTTTCCTTGTGAACACGTATTATTGACCGTGTTCAGACTTCTGTATGAACTGCATTAGCTATTTGATGTGGTCTCACTGTTCAAACATTTTTTTATTTAAATCTAAATAATACAATATTATTCTTTTTTTAATGCGTAATGAAAAGGTGCGACAGCAGGATCTTAGGCAGAGGTGTGATGCGTGCGGCGGCGAGGCTGAGCTGATCCCGCTACACACACACACACGCACACACACACACACACACACACACACACACACACACAGAGTACTTTTGCTATTCCATGATACTCTCCCTTCCCCAATCCCAATTAAGATCTTGTGCGTACGTTGGGAGTTTGTTTGTAATGTTCAAAAGATTAGATATCGTCGCACATTTATAGATTCTCTTCCAACTTCGATTCTTCCTCTCTCTCTCTCTCTCTCTCTCTCTCTCTCTCTCTCTCTCTCTCCTCTCTCTCTCTCTCTCTCTCTCTCTCTCTCTCTCTCTCTCTCTCCCTCTCTCTCTCTCTCTCTCATAATCTTAAATACCACTTTTTTTCTTCTTCTAAATCCTCAGTAAGTATATTTTTTCATCCCACGCATTAATCATTATTATTATTCTTAGTTATAAACCTATTGTATATTTTCTTTACCTGAGTGGAAATCTTTTATAGAAATAACTTTCCATATTGTAGTGTAACAGTCTGATGTAATTTCAATGGTATTAGTTTTTTTTAAGAACGTAATTTATTGAAGCAAAGCCAACAACCCATCATCATTATCAATACTCTTTTTTTCCCTTTTTGCTGTACAACATGCTTCAATTATAGGGAAAGGCAAAATACATTACTGACTGAACATGGTAAATCCCACCTATCAAGGCTGCCCATGTTTATACCGTGTTTTTTTTTTCTCTCTCTCTCTCTCATATACAGTTGGAAAAATAAAAAATAAAATAAAAAAAAGTGCACACGAGTATTTATAAGGTAGCAATCCTGTCATACTCTGGGCTGAAACAGGATCGATGCTGCCTCGTGATAATGCTGATGATGATGATGCTGATCGTCATAATGGTGGTGACAATGATGATGATGACGATGATGATGATGATGATGATGATGATGATAGAGAAAATTCATATCACTTTTACGGGGCAGGCATCATAGTAGAGGCTTGTTCATAAATCTGACATCAGGTACACGAAACAACGCACTTGATTTGTGATTTTCTCTCTCTCTCTCTCTCTCTCTCTCTCTCTCTCTCTCTCTCTCTCTCTCTCTCTCTCTCTCTCTCTCTCTCTCTCTCTCTCTCTCTCTCTGTGGTGCACAAAATTGTTCCCGCATCGGTGTACACAGTGCAGGCACCCTCGCCGCCCTGCATGGAGGGGGCTGTGTAACGAGGGATGCAGTGCAGTGTTATCCCGGCCCAGGAACTGTGTTTGTTGCAGTGTTACAAGTCTTCGCCCAATTTTATTGTTTCATATGTGATGCACAGTGTTTGAATTTAGAAGAAAAATAAGTTTAGAAGTGAAATAAAAAAAAATAAAAATAAAAAATAAATATATATATATATATATATATATATATATATATATATATATATATATATATATATATATATATATATATTTATATATATAATTCGATAAGAAAAAAATGTGTCTACCTCTTTTAAATATTTACAGCACTAAATTCAAATTCGAAAAAAAATCCAGTGGAATTACCGAGCCAGAGGACTTTTTACCCAAAAGCCAGGTATCACTTGCACAGAGTGAGTGTCAGTAATAAACAGATGCACAAAGAGAATGCGGATGGAATCCAGTCTGTGTGGTTAGAATTAACATTACTTTACATTTTCATCTCGCAAACGACGATACCAAGTTATTTCCGTGAGTAATTTGACGAGAATCACGCGATCAATAACTTTACAGATCAACAGCAGCTTTTGAGCCAACACACAACTTGTGAAAAGAAGCAGAGACCTGAAACCTGATTAAAGTTATATGAATACACTTGAGATTTGCTTACAGACTTGACTATGTGCTCGACATGTAACACTTGAGGATTGACTCGTTGCTTCAAGAAAGTAATCTACCAACAAGTCTGGTAACAACACCAGCAGGAATTGGTCGAGGATGGGATCGAGCTCCATGTGGGGATGAGCGTCGGGCTTTAACTTCCCCTGAGACTCGCCACTGAACCACCATGAACCAAGGGCTACGATCATAAATGCTCAAGTTTATTGTGTAGTCATAGATTGCAGGTTCAGTCTTACCGCCACCACGGGCCACGCCAACCCGCCTCATTCATCACCAGCCCGCCATGCTGTCCTTCGCCATCACCCAACCACTTCATCGAGCAGGATCTCCACAGCCACAACGTCTCACCACCATCGTGACAATATCCCTCAGGATTAATCAGGGACGGTTAATATTGTATCTTATATCATCCCTCCCTCCTTCCCCATCCCTCTGCTCTCCTTTCACTTGGTCCTTCCCTCCCTCTCTCCGCTGTTCAATATTGCAGGGTTCCTCCCACCGACCAGAGGCTCCATACATTATTTGCCTCACTCTAATATTACTTCCTTATCTCCCTCTCTCGTACATTACCTCGGAGCCTTCCTCCTACTCTCTTTCATATCACCAGCAGGAACGGGGCAGCAACGCCACTGAGCTGCACGGTGTTGGGGGCTGGTGCCATGTGGCGTTAGAAGGGGAAGGTGTCACATTACAGCTTGCCTTCAAGGTGCTGGGTGGCGGTAAGTGCTGTGGCAACGGGTAGGAGAGGCATAGCAACCCGTCCCCCTCCCCCCTTTTTTTTCTTTCTCCCTCTCACTCTCACTCTTTCTCTTTTTCTCTCTTTATCTTTTTTTTTTTTTCTCTCTCTCTCTCTTATTCAGCACCTGGTGAGGTTTTCGTCACTACCACACAGGATTTGCCTCCATCCCTTCCCTAATTAGCCGCCAGCCTCAAGGTCGCCTCGTTCCGCCAAACATCCGGACAGGTAAACACAGGTAATCAAGACCCGCCTCGCCCTCACTCAGTCCGTCTCGCGCCACCTTAACACAACAGAAAGTCATCGTGGCTCTCAGTGACGGGAAAAAAAGGTTTACAAGGAAGATAATACTGACGGTCAAAGATTAAATGAGTAAGAGGGAGTTGTAGTGGAACGAAGATAATAAATGGAGGTTTAAATTATTACCCTTTTAGGCTAAAAATATACGATAGATAAGTGTGTATGAAGAAAAAGTTTTCACCATCCTCCCATCCCGCACCACTAAGCAGGCTTGGCAATAGCGAGCATAGTGCCCTTACACACCACTGATTTACAAGATGCTTTGGACTTGAGAATTAATGACATACACGAGACAAATGTGTAGAAAATATAGTGGTGGTGGTGGTGGTGGTGGTGGTGGTGGTGGTGGTGGTGGTGGTGGTGGTGGTGGTGGTGGTGGTGGTGCAGGAAGTCGTGGTGGTGGATGTGAATGTGTTCAGGGTTTAATATAATGCATGACTGAATGTGTGCATTGGCAAGATAAAATTCAAGAGTGGCTGGGAGTAAAGCAAAATCATAATGGATTCAGAAAGTGTATGGAAGGGGAGGCAGCATGGCGTAGAAAGGGAGATATGGGAGGTGCACGGAGACAAAAAAGGTGAGGAAGGGATGGTGGAGCGGATAACAAGGATGGTGAGCCAACTAAGTTTATTATGAAATAGCACACCATCGGGATACAACTACTCGCAGCACAGGCCTCAATGGCCTCCTCAGCATGGCGCTCCGGCTCTGGGCCGCGTTAAAGCAATACATTACCTCCCCTCCGTCACGCCGCCGGCAAACAGCCAACAAAAAAAGAAGAAAAGAACGCCGCACTTTTAAGATCTGCGCAGTGATCACTCGGCAGCGGAACTTTTAGCATTGTTGATCCCGTT
The DNA here is from genome assembly GCA_029783475.1 of Metacarcinus magister. Classification (NCBI taxonomy): domain Eukaryota; kingdom Metazoa; phylum Arthropoda; class Malacostraca; order Decapoda; family Cancridae; genus Metacarcinus; species Metacarcinus magister. The sequence goes on along the minus strand of JAPQNM010000013.1, from coordinate 4,464,087 downwards.
ACCTTAATTGCATGTTTTCCTGGGTAGCGTTCACAGAAAAGAATGCATTCATCTTCATTTATTTTTCAGGTATTCAACGCGTGGCAAGCATACGAACAAACCCAACGTGCCGTGGCTGAATCCCTCGTATCTGCCTCGCAAATGTACTTTTCATCATATCATTGTGTTGGTCGCCTTGGGGTTCCTGTGGTGTTATACCTTCAAAGAGTAGTACACCAACACGCGTACGGGGACAGGCTTCGGCTTGAAGTCTGTACATCTGCTTGAAGTCTGCTTCCTCCAAGGAGTGGTAATAATAGGGGGCTGCCGGGAAGCCAGACAACTGCCAAGGAGAGTCAAGAAACTACTTTGCCAGCGAGCATCAAGGAGAGCCAGGCATTGCCAGAGAGGGCCAGTCCCTGTCAGGGAGGGCCAGGCCCCACCCAGGTAACAAATGGGCAGCAGTAAATATCGTGGTCCACATTAATCACGGGCGGCGGCCAGACGCTGTGTTCTGGGGGAAGGGAGAAAAATGGACACTTGGACGTGACCGTCTAGAGTTGTGTTGAGGCACCAAAGCTTCAGGCGCTTAGAAAATGCCCCTCTGAGCGAAAAAACCCAGATAGTACCTTAAGGGTTGAGGAGAGTGGTCACATTTTGACTCTGGAAACTGAAGTGCTGAAGCAATACCTCTCGGGGAGTGGCAATCAAGCCCATGCTCTATAGGCGGGGTGCTCAAGCCTTGCTTCTCTAAGCGAGGTGCTCAGGCCTTGTCTTTCTAGGCCAAGCCTCTCGGGACGTGGTGTTCAGACCAAGCCTCTCGGGACGTGGTGCTCAGGCCAAGCCTCTCGGGACGTGGTGCTCAGGCCAAGCCTCTCGGGACGTGGTGCTCAGGCCAAGCCTCTCGGGACGTGGTGCTCAAGCCAAGCCTTTTGGGACGGGGTGTTCAGGCCATGCCTCTCGGGACAGGGTGTTCAGGCTGTGCATCTCAGGCTGTGAGGTACTGAGCATCAAGGCCTCAGGACTAAAGTCCACTGGAACATCATATTTTTCTCAGAAGTATGTTCCACAAGTCTTGGAGTGATTAAACTTCACCAGCTGAACCAGGCAGCAGTAGCACTCTCTACTACTCTCCAGAGTCAGCCTATCTTCCGCACAAAATAGCTCCATTCTTCATCTGGCTTTAGTAAAAGGGAAACCCTTGTTAAACCCAGCGAGGCCTGGCCAAGGCACTCAATACCCGACGTAAATAGCCTTTGTTAACAAACACAAAATAACGAGGAAACCCGCTGTGTATGACCATCCCACGTCGCACGTACGTATACACACATATTATCTCTCTCTCTCTCTCTATATATATATATATATATATATATATATATATATATATATATATATATATATATATATATATATATATATATAGAGAGAGAGAGAGAGAGAGAGAGAGAGAGCGAGAGCGAGAGCGAGATATATATATATATATATATATATATATATATATATATATATATATATAACCATCTATCTATTTATCTCGTAACCACCAAATTACTGCCTCTTCCTCGCAATTCCCACCTCCTCTCAACTTTGTATTTTCTCTACCGTCATGGTCACTGCATCCCTAACGTGCAAGACTTACTATTCTCTATGTTCTGAAAGGCTTGCAATGGAGTATTTCTGCGTTACCTGAGCTAGGAAGTCACCCCACGGCTAATGGAGGCCAGCATATCAGTCGACAATTCGGGAATTAATTTCTGCACAAGGCTAAAGTTTTTTTCTTCTTTCAATCCAGACCAACCAACCAACCGAACCTACAACCCAATTTCAAGGTAACAGATATAGTTGTGTGGCAATCATCATTATATCAACTTGACAATCATACTACGTATTTTCAATCAAACGCGAGAGCTAAGATAATGTGTCGGTGAGTGGTCAATGGTTGTTTACAAAGGCAATAGCATACCCACTGGACGCCCCAGCTGAACAAGTCATATCATATTAGGATGTTTTTGTATTAATCAAGTACTCAATACTATTGCTGAGTCTGTCTATCAGCGGTGTAGAGGGTGACCAGTCTAACTCATCCAAGTCTAGCGCGGTCCAACTCAAACTCAACCTAACCCAATCCAGCCGAACCCAGCCCGCTGTCAGCCACACGCAGTCTACCCAACATCTTGACAACACTTGGGCCATGTTTGACTTTCGTTAGCGCTTGGTGCAAATATTGGCCCAGGAGGCAGTGGGCCAAGAGCCTCGATGCCGACACACAACTGGCTTCACTTTAAGGCCATTTCGTGGACACAAATACATCAACAGCAGACAACGGTGCAGAAAGGAGAAGGCCACGAGACACACTTCTAGACAGTATGACTACATCACATTTCTCCGGAATAAAAAAAAATAATAATAAAAACGTCCTTACTTTTTAGACTTAACAAAACGAGGAGCCCTAGAGACCAAACGTACTCAGATAGATGAGAGAGAGAGTCGCGAGGGAGGCCCGAGGAAGGCTCTCACTCCTGAAGAAGACAGAGAGAAAGAGGGTGTGTGTGGGAGGGACGTGTGTCCTCACCCTCACTTCCCCGACGCCGTGCTCAACAGCCCTACTCACTGGGAGTTGAAAATTCTAAAGGAATGAAAATCGTCAGACGCACCGATTCTCACCCTCCCTCGAGGTCGCGAGTTTAATGGCGGTGCGAGAACCTACCATTCCTTCCTCCAAGAACAGGTCTGTGTGGGTGTGTGTGTGTGTGTGTGTGTGTGTGTGTGTGTGTGTGTGTGTGTGTGTGTGTGTGTGTGTGTGTGTGTGTGTGTAAGTGTTCGTACTATTGTGTTTAGGGCAAATGACACTAGTTTCAGTGTAATCACAGCAATGAAGAACAGGTCGTCTAGGTTCATATAACAGGGTTGTATTAGGGGTTGCTTAGCTTTTCTTTCCAAAATATAAACTGAGGAAAAATAAGTATACAAAAGACACTCCAATAATTAATGTTGTCCAATAATGAGAAGCGATGTTCGGGCTACATTTGTGTCCGTGTGTTCCGGTCTGTTTGTTCGTCAGCTGACAATTACTATATTTCCTTTACAACACTCCTTTCAAACAGAGTCTTTATTTACTCACTTTGTTCTTTGGAATTTTCCTATCTATAAATTCCAGGAATCCTGAGCCAAATAATCAAATGACGCCAACACCCAACTATTATAATTTCCAAAGTAGGAACAATATAATGAGAATAGTGTTGGAATGGTAGTGCTGGAGCGAGAGCCAGAGCGAGAGCAAGAACAACGATAAAGAGAAGGAGGGACAGAGGGAGGTATGAAGGATGGAATGGGTGGGAGATAGCATGCGTCGGAGGCAGTGAGAGCAGACCGTCGTTACAAGTCTACGGACTCGCA
>JAPQNM010000013.1:4428209-4455709 GCA_029783475.1 Metacarcinus magister | reverse complement strand
ACAAAGTAGCATAGGAAAAGCTGAGCAACAGAAATCCTATTATCTAATAACAAGACTACTTCTATATTTCTCCATTATTACTGGAAGCAAGACACACACAAAAAAGCAAAGTAGGCTGCTTTCCGTTTCTTCCGTTGCTCTGAGCAGAAAGTAAGAACACAAGCATACTCGTAGCAAACCACAGTTACGTAAGCTCAGTACTACACACTCGGACGATTTATTCAACTTCGACATCGAATTTACACAAAAAACTGAAAAAGATACAAAATTGATGATGATAATAACGACACAAAAAAATATATAGCAAAGAAAATGAACGAAAGCGAGAGAAAAAAAACAACAAAGAAAAACTTTGGAACAATCACGTTCTTCCGATGAATGCAGATAAATTTACATCACTCCTACAGCTTTCAAATATTTGTTTAGGCGACATATGAATAAACTCATCGATTTTGCATTAACAACGTCCGCTGTTAGTTTGTTCCCAAGAGCAACGACACGGCTGGAGGAAGACATTTCTACTTCCTATTTCGATATTACAATGCCGTGTTTCGCTTCAGAGTGCTCGCTGTTATGTTCCTTTATATCCCGTCGTTTCATCGGTTCTACATCTAATGAATTTCGAGCGTTCATAAACTTATCTAAGATCTTAATGACCTCTATTATGTCTCTTTATGAAATAAGGTATAATATCTCTTTCGTATTTTTGTCACAAGTTTTGTAGCACATTTTAGTAGCTTTGAATATTCTTCACGTAACTGTGTAACTAAAACTCCATACTTTATTCTAGGAAGTGTGTGTATACATATATATAAGAAGAAAAAAAGTGTGTGTGTGTGTGTGTGTGTGTGTGTGTGTGTGTGTGTGTGTGTGTGTGTGTGTGTGTGTGTGTGTGTGTGTGTGTGTGTGTGTGTGTGTGTGTACGCTGGAATAAACCTCAGGAACACTCTACAAGCATGAGCCACTAAGCCTGAGGTCAACTTCACACAATCACAAAATACAGGAACCACACGCGACTATTTTACAAGAATGCCATAACATACACGTTGGAAACCATGGTATACACGTCCATACACTACTCTCTCTCTCTCTCTCTCTCTCTCTCTCTCTCTCTCTCTCTCTCTCTCTCTCTCTCTCTCTCTCTCTCTCTCTCTCTCTCTCTCTCTCTCTGCTTCCTCGACTTGACCTGACCTGACCTGACCTGACTGGTATTTACCCGCTACCACCCATTACTCTGCTCTTTGGCGCTGATTGAGCCTCACCTAATATTGAATCGACGTGGATTCTGTGCCTCTCTCATGATAGGAATTATTACCGGTACACGCGATGATGGCTTTGATGTTCCTCTCCCCTTCCACCCTCCTCCCCTTTCACCTCCATACCATCCGCCTCTCGGGCTTACATACCACCCGTGCTTACTCTTCCTTTATGTCTGTAATGTTTGTCCTTTTTGTTACATCATCATTGCTATACTATTAGTTTTTATTGTTGTTGTTGTTATTATTATTATTATTATTATTATTATTATTATTATTATTATGATGATGATGATGGGTGGTGATTTGCACGCAATCGAAAAATACAAGTAAGCAAAATTTTGGTTACACACAAAATTTCCCTTATGAAAGAAAAAATTTGTTGGTATGGCAATATCGATCTTATGTATAAAAAAAATTTATATCACACACGCACACGCACACGCACACGCACACACACACACACACACACACACACACACACACACAGACACACACACACAAAAAAAAATAAATAAATAAATAAATAAAATGTTCGAGAGAATATGACGTAGAATGAAAAAATTATTCCCAGATTGCGAAATATACACTATCATGGATGACTTATTCAGATCATACAAACGGAGGATGTGAGGTGAGGTGATCTAAAAGAATTGCTTACGACCTTCCAAGGATGTGATGACAAAAACGAAGAAAACACTTTACAATTCACCGAACAAATATAACAAGAAAACGTAAGGGTTTTATGACAATTAAAAGATTCTCGTCCAACGAAGCCAAACATATCCTCTTCAATTTCTTCGTTAACGTCTGATATTTTCTGAAATGTTTGATAGTACAAAAGTTAAAGCTTTCGGTAGTAGACTATAATACATGTACTTTGACTCCAATCCTCAACTACAACATTGATTGACATCGTAGCAGGTTTCAATTGAGTTATTTTCGAATGTAGCTTTGAAATTTTGTTTTTTATGAAATTGTTGCTGGTGGTCTGGCACCGCTCTTTTTTGTTTTTCTATCAGAGTAGTAATAGCAATCGTGATAGCTTGTATCTCGCCTACAAAAAGGACATGCAGTGGTTTTTTTTCATGCTGCATGGTTTTCCTCCTTTCCTTCCTGCCAGCCCTGGTTAAAGGGAGAGATAGCTGGGGAAGAGAATACTACTATACTATCCTACGTCTCTTACTGAAGACCAAATAATAAAGTTTAATATCAACAGCCTAGGCAAGTAACAAATCAGCTGCTGTTTGTTCTTCCCTTGTGTCATTTTGTCTTACTGATATCTAGGTTTACCTGCAGGTATTACTGTTGCAAAAGTAGTGATGGTATAAAGTAGGACTAGTAGATGTTGTTTCCGTTAACGCAGTGATAATAACCGTAGCAGTAAAATATCAGCGCTTGTCGTTCTAAATTTTATAGGTATTGTCTGGCAGTTGGTCCAATCAGAGCAGAGTTTAGTGTGTCGTTTTCCACCGATTCCTTTCTTTATAATAATATCCAGGATGTTGCTTAGTCTTTTTCATGCCAGAAGCTGTTATGATGTTTACCTACTTTCACACACACACACACACACACAGACACAGAGACAGAGACAGAGAGAGAGAGAGAGAGAGAGAGAGAGAGAGAGAGAGAGAGAGAGAGAGATAGGCTTCCAGGAAATGTCAAATGGAATAGGGTAAACCTCGTTCTGGGAAGACATTAAGAGGCAGTGTCATTTTACCTTTTGTCTCACAGGGATGAGGTGTGTCGTTGTGATGTCTTCCCTTGCAATAAATCCATCTAGTATGTGGATGGCTTTATACCGTATCTCGGGTGATGATATTCTGGCTAAATTGGTTTGCATCACAGTCATGGTGGTCGTTTGATGTACGTATGCAGGTAAGGATTACTTATGCGAAGACTCCGGTCACAGCCACTGCCGGCGAGGGATTGAAACGGCATTGCTACACCAACCAAATACTCAATGTTACAAGTTTCTGTTTCAACCTTGAAGTCAGGAGGAGGTTTTCAGTATTTCCCTTCCTAGGTTGATGATCAGCTTACGTGTGTGTGTGTGTGTGGGTGTGTGTGTGTGTGTGGGTGTGTGTGTGTGTGTGTGTGTGTGTGTGTGTGTGTGTGTGTGTGTGTGTGTGTGTGTGTGTGTGTGTTTATATAGTATTCATACAACTTCATATGTCTTTTCCTTGCCATCCTTTCTTCTCTGTATATAAACCTCTGAATAGTAACAAGAGCAGCTTCCACAAGAGCAGTGCCACACCTGTATCCCGCTACCATCTCAACAAAACACCCACACACACACACCCACACACACACCCACACACACACACACACACACACTACTCACACATCCACCTCGCCATTTTACACGCCCCGGGATAAATAAAACTCAGTCTATCTCCTGCCTTAATACACGTTGGCCTGAATTTACGGCCTCTAATTCTTATGCTGGAGGCTGAGATGGTAATGTGTTGTGGGGGCCTTCCACCTGGTCCCAAAGGTGCCACTCTATTCCCCTCACCTTCACCCGTCTTAGGAGTGGGTGAATACGAGGAGGAGGAGGAGGAGGAGAAGGAGGAGGAGGACGAGGAGGAGGAGGAGAAGGAGGAGGAGGAGGAAGAGGAGGAGAAGGAGGATTACAAAGGATTACAAACAGCAACAGACCTTTAAGTCCTTGCTAGGTTGTGTGATTTCACTACTCTACACTAACTACTAAAGGAGGAGGAGACAGATGTGAAGAAGGAAGAGAAAAAGAAGAAGAAAACAAATTAAAATAAGAGAGAAGAGGAGGAGGAGGAGGAGGAGGGGGAGGAGGAGGAGGAAGAGGAGGAGGAGGAGGAGGAGGAGGAGGAGGAGGAGGAGGAGGAGGAGGAGGAGAAGGAGGAGGAGGAGGAGGAGGAGGAGGAGGAGGAGGAGGAGGAGGAGGAGGAGGAGGAGGAGGAGGAGGAGGAGGAGGAGGAGGATGTTCTTAGTGGCTTACGGGCTTAGAGTTGGGGGAAGAGAGTTGAAGGGAAGAAGGGAGGGAGAGAGGGGAGGGAAGGAAGGAAGGATAGAAGCTTAGGTACAATGTTGGAGGGCGCGGGTGTGGCAGCGGAGGGATGGGATAGAAGGGGAACAGGGACCAAGACCTTCCTGTTCCGGTTACATGCTGCTGCCACCCACCACAGGCGCTAAGCAACACCGAATGAACGATGCACCTCCATGATGACACACACCTACTCATCCTCCCTTCTGTGATGCACAAGAACAAACACAACACAACAACAAAAGGTTATTCTGGCACCGCATGTTATGGCCTGAGTAGTAGTAGTAGTAGTGGTAGTCCTTATCTCATTCCTATAAAATAAATGCTATGTAGTTACGTTGCTTTTCATGCTGCATGGATTTTCTCTTTCTTCCTTTCCTGCCAGCCTCTGTTGGAGGGAGCAGTGGGTGGGAGGAACCTTCTCCTTTACTGTCCTGTGCAACTCACTTCAGATTAGATATTGTAGAATATTTCAAACAACCTCGTAAGGGGCATCAAGTCTGTTGTTGTTTATCATTCCTTTGAGTTTCTTTGTTCTTTTGTGTTCCTTTGTTTGGTGGCGGTGGCTCTAGACACCAAAAACTAAAACCTGTAGAAACCATCAACAGAAAGAGAGGGAGGGAAGGAGGGAGGGAAGAAGAGAGGGAGGAAGGAAAGGAGAGTGACCCTCTAACGCTGCCTCCATAAACTGAGATTAAACTAAATACAAGCTTGAAACATATTTTTCCTTGTATCTCTCTCTCTCTCCCTCTTTGGGTAAGATTAATTTTATGTAAGTAAGATTGATTCAAAGCGACGGACATTCTTTCAGTGGAAGGAGAACACTGGCTACATGCACTTCATCTATTGTGGAGGAGTCTCTCTTTACTCATGGAGGGACCTCTCTTTACTTGTGGAGGGGTCATTCCTTACTCATGGAAGCCCCTTTACTTACAGTGGAGGAACCTTACTTTATTGTGGAGGGATTTCGCTTCACTATGCACTTCATCCGCGGAGGGAAACTCTTTACACATGGAGGTGACTTTCCTTACAGTGGAGAGACCTTTCTTTACTGTGGAGAGTATTGTCATTCACTATCCAAGGACGTCTGTTTACCATAGAGGGATTTCTTGCTGCAGAAGACGTCTCCTAGGAGTGGAGGGCCGGGGATGGGCAAGACTGCACATCCCCGCCACAAATATTGACCTTCTCGGCTAAGACGAAGAAGGAGGGAAGGAGAATGATTGATTGATTGGGTGGCGAATAGATGGAGGCAGATAATGTTGGGGAACAGAAGATGGAAGAGGAGGAGGCGGAGACAGGGATGAAGCAGGAGTGAAAGACAGAGAAACAGATTCAAAAGAAGTGATGGGGGGTAGAAAAAGAAAAGACGTCGGAGGAGAAACACGAGATCCAATAGAAGAAAATAGAAGAAAAGGAATACCGGTGAGGAATTCGTGTAAAATGGATGACGAGGTGAAAAATGCCTTGCCTCTCCCTCCCTCCTCCACCGACAGCATTTGGTGGGATGAGGATGGGAGGGAGAGGAAGAGAAGGAATGGGAAGTGGACAAGGCGTCACCTCAGTACAGGGCAGCAACACCAAACTAAAGCAACATGGCAACCGTACCAATCAGGAGGTATCCGGCGCAGCTGATGCTTCAATCCGTAGCACAGTACCACTCCGGCCACCCCCCCCTCACACCCCATACCAACCGGTTTCCCAGGCATCCTCTCCACCCCTTACATACCAGGATACTTACTCCTACTCCTACTTCTACTCCTACTTACTCCTATCCCTTCCCTTCTCTCTGTATGGTGTCATTTGTCTATTTACGTTTCCTGCCTTCATTCCATTGTTTCGCTCGCAAGCTCACAACCTTTTCCTTTTCTCTCTCTCCACCAAGCTGACCCCTTCTCATTGCATTCCTTCTCCACCACTATTTTGCCCTTCGCCTTCCACCACAAACTGCCTTCCCTAACCACCCTCCTACTCCCTCCCTAACTATCCTCCTCCTTCCTGATAATATGATACCTCTCGATCACCACATATCCGGGTGATTATTTTACATGTTTCTCTACGTTTTTTAAGAATTAATTATACTTGTGTGTGTGTGTGTGTGTGTGTGTGTGTGTGTGAGATATATAGATAGAGAGAGAGAGAGAGATTGAAAAAAAGAAGAAATATCAATACTTCTCATTATAATATAGTTAAGTGTGGCCTTCTGTCTGCCGTGCCCTTCAAACACCCTCCCAACACTCCACTCGCCTGCACGTCCTTCAACGCATACCTGTTTGATCATTACATTATAATATATTTGATAGTATGCAAAAAAGCTACACTTTTTTTTAACATAAGTAAAGGAGAAGATGATTTAAAAGTCCGATTATCCTCTCTCTCTCTCTCTCTCTCTCTCTCTCTCTCTCTCTCCTTTTCATTGCAGTGCAGGGTGGTGACGGGGTACGAGAGCAAGGGTACATGAGTCCCTTAAGCTCCTCCTTTGCTACCCTCATAAAGATAGATCGCTATCCTCCTCTTCCTCTTCTTCTTCCTGTTCCTTCTCATATGTGTGCCTTCTCTCCTTCTTCGATCCCTTCTTTTTCGTGGAATATTAACTGAACTCTTCCAGCCGCAGTCCATACGTTTCTTCCCACAGATGCGATGCTCCGTAAGAGATTTGGAATTAAGTAGCTTCCTTCCGCTGCTCGTGCTGAATTTTTACCTCAGATTTTATGAGTGGCCGGTGAGGCTTGGTTGTGTAACAGCTTCCCTCAGCCACGGCAGCCATTATTACTCAGTCTGATTATGCATTGTTCACGTTTCAATTAGTACTATATATCAATACTTTGTTTCATTAGCTACTGGTAATGTTGCGGTTATTACGAACCCTGATACCATTCTACCATGAAAGCTTGCGACCAATTCCGAGTGCGAAGGGATATTCAAAGTTTCTTCTGCACAAATTTCTGAGCAGTGTGCAGAAAGAACTATTCACCTCACATTTCCATCCTTGTCTACTATATCTTCCCTATTCAGAGCAACAACACATATGCCTTTACATTCACTGAATACCGCAGTCGAAGAGGGGAATGTTGCTAAAAAGTTAATGCAGAACAGGCTTGCAGGTGGTCCGCTCTAGGCTCGCATTCATTGTATTTTAGGCTTTGAGTTGCATGAACAGATGTAATTGTCGCAGAAACTCATAATCATAGATCATATTCATAGCTTCATACGACTGTAATGACGCACAGAAATAGCGGTAAATGTACAAAGCCTCAATGATACTTGCTGGAATACCTGTGTACCATTATACAAATGATGTGTCAAGAAATTCCCTCGGAGAATATATAAACATCTAATTATTCATCTATTTATCTATTTACCTATCTATCTATCTATCTATTTACCTATCTATCTATCTATATCTATCTATCTATCTATCTATCTATCTATCTATCTATCTATTTACCTATCTATCTATCTATCTATTTACCTATTCATCCATCTATATCAATCTATCTATCTATCTATCTATTTATATATATATATATATATATATATATATATATATATATATATATATATATATATATATATATATATCGAGACATCATTTAAAGGTAAGTACGCAAGTAATATCATATTTTCAATGAATTCATTGTTGTTTTGGTGCGTCATTATAGTCTTATGAAGCAGACTTGTTGTGACAATACCATCTGTTCATATAATTCAAAACCTAAATACAATATATGCAGTCTAGAAACAAGAGATGTTGATTTTAAACAACTGCTGGCGGCGATGGTAACTGCTTCCGTTGTTTTTTGCATGGTAAATAGTTCACAGTCATTAAAATCTCACACTCAAGTTTAACACCAAAATGCATGTCATCAGGATCACACTGTTGGTTGCACTGCCAAAATTCCCCGAGTACACAAGTTTTCATTTAATACGTGTTTTCTAGACTGGTTTCCTTCAACAATACATATGATTACCTTCTCTGAAATTACAAGTCTTGTTCGCCGCGATGGCAGCATGCTTGGAACGCAGACATACATGTGTGACTCGGCCCTGATGCCGTACCCACGCCGCAGCTCCACTGATGAATTTCATCTCCACACAAAGCATGTATGTTGTGGGAGTACTAAGGAGGAAAATGAGTCAACGTTCTTGTCGGACCACCTCATGTGATTGTGTGACAGCCCCAGGGAGTGTGTGGCCCGCAGGAACATGCCTCCAGTGGTCCTTGCTTATTCTGGCAAGCTTTATGCTGCCTTCTTGTCTGAAATAGGCCACCTGGTTAGGTGGCAGGGAAGGGAGGGTGGCGCGTCGGCTGATACCAATGGTCTTGTGATGTGCAGGAGTTGTATGTTGGGAAACTGACGAGCCTCTGTTTGTCTCCGCCAACAGGTGGCAAAGGGTCCGCTCTACCCACTCTGTGCTGAGGACGATAAAGTGTGGCACAGATGCACCTCAACACACACTTCAAGCGTGATGGGTCTCTCTCTCTCTCTCTCTCTCTCTCTCTCTCTCTCTCTCTCTCTCTCTCTCTCTCTCTCTCTCTCTCTCTCTCTCTCTCTCTCTCTCTCTCTCTCTCTAAAATAGGACCAGGAAGAATACTCACCGAGAATACACGCACTAAAATATCTTCATATTTATACATTCGTATTTACATAGTGTAATATCGTACCAACATTGAAATACATGCCGGACAAATTTTACTCACACACAAATAAATAAATAAATAAATATATATATATATATATATATATATATATATATATATATATATATATAAACACACACACACACACACACACACACACACACATACACACACACACACACACACACACACACACACACACACACACACACACACACACATACACACACACGGCCACAGCCACAGCCACAGCCACACACACACACACACCCACACCCACACACCCACACACACAAGGGAAATGAGGGCCGACGTGTACGCTGTAGCCGAGGTGTTGTTGTTCCACCCACGTGTACAGGCGCGGCAGGTGAACCACATTGAATCCTAAACAAAAGTAGTACTCATTACCATACCTGCTACTGTAGTCAAATTTAATATGAGGCCAACTTTAAATAATGTAAGGGCGTGTGTGACATTATCACCACGTGCACTACAGGAATAACATAACAACACCACTCCCACCACCACTACCACCATCACCATCACCACTACCACCAACATCATCATCACCATCACCATCACCATCAGACACACGTGGCGTGATTTACCAGTTTTGCCGCCAAAAGCATAATGGATACTTAAGAACACAGAAAGAAAGGAAACACAATGCAATTTTAGAAAGCACAAATAAGAATAAAAAAAAGAAAACTAATAGACATTCTCATTCTCTCTCTCTCTCTCTCTCTCTCTCTCTCTCTCTCTCTCTCTCTCTCTCTCTCTCTCTCTCTCTCTCTCTCTCTCTCTCAGTATTGTTATATTATGCCGTCAGGAAGTGGAATAATGTTACATGTGGTAGTGCAGTGCAACACGATTTACTCCCCAAAATAGTCTTGGCCGTCACCTCCTTAGCCAAGACAACGCAATACACGTCCTGTTGTATTATTTTCCTCACTAGATTTCAGTCTAAATATTGTGGTTCTAGTAAAAGTGTATGAGGGACCTGTATACTTATGTAGTTATATTTATATCCACCCTTCAACTCTCTCTCTCTCTCTCTCTCTCTCTCTCTCTCTCTCTCTCTCTCTCTCTCTCTCTCTCTCTCTCTCTCTCTCTCTCTCTCTCTCTCTCTCGCTCGCACTCTATCTGGCTGGCACTGCGTGGCCATTAGAGGTGAACTAGTATCATTTTCAACTCTAAAAATAATGTTGCTTTTGATTTTAAAAGTCCATTGCAGATCTTGTCGACGACACACAGACATATATTTTGGTAACCTTGACGATCAAAAGAAATTAAGGTCGCCAGGTTGTGTAACATTTCTGTATGGTTGCATGAATATTGAATTTACGTATGGTCTTATAAATGAGCACCAACAAGGCTTGATTGAACGTAACAAATGTTGGGGTTACTATGTATAATACTCACTGAAAACTAAAGCTGAAACACCACCTCTACAACCAAGTTAGATCTCACGTAAGGTAAGTAGTGTAATTTCATTGACGACTGTCACTGTGTCTTGATTTTAAAGAGGTTAGATATAAATAATATGAGCACATTTATTTAACAACACCTCAAAGCCTCCATCTGAGAAAGAGATTAGAAATATCACTCCGTCGACACTCCCCACACAGGGTCATGGCTGTATGGCGCGTCTTGAAAGTTCATCTGAGTTTCCTTACAACAATTTCTACAACATTCTCGGTCTCTACTCTACAGTTGATTCCTGTCTGTGGAACACCATCTGAACTCCTATAAGCCTTACCTTTCCTTACCGAGACTCAGTTTATTAGACTACCGACAACAGTGTTTAACTTAATTATATATTTGATTACTAATGATATTTCTATCATTATTATTATCATCATTATTATCATCATTAGTATCACTATCATTATTATCACTATCATTATCATTACTATCATCATCGTTAATAATATCATAATTATTGTTATTAACATTATGATTATTATTATCATTATTATTGTTATTAGTATCATTATTACTATTATTATTATTATTATCATCAGAATTCCTTTAAACATCGATATCATCATCACATTACTAATAACATTATCTTCATTATTATTACGGTTATTATTATCAGCATAATTGTTATTACTATTATTATTATTATTACTATTATTATTATTATTATTATTATTATTATTATTATTATTATTATTATTATTATTATTATTATTATCATTATTATCATTATTATTATCATCATTATTATTATTATTAGTAGTAGTAGTAGTACTACTATTTCAATGGAAAGACAGGGCTCAGAAGGGGAGGTGCGAGTAATGTCTCCCTGAACCCTAACGTCTTAGCCTTGGCTGTGCTACCTTATGGGGGGTATTTACTGGGTGTATAGATAGAGACAGATATATTTCTGTTATTATTATTATAGTCATCCTCATTTCTAATATCCTATTAAGCTTATTTTCACATGAGGTGCAGGACGCCTGTAGGATCTTTTATTGTGTTTTGATATCCTGCCTAACTATTCATCGTTATACGATTCCTACGATTCCTCCACAATTAATTCCTTCATCTGTTACCTAAATACTTTCTTCTAGACAGCAACCGAATCTTCATTAGCAACACTCAGTTGACTCCTCTCCCACACTGAGCATGCTACACTACATGCTATAACTGAACATAATCGATGAAACAGAGCGTCCTTGTCAGTCTTAACACCAACCTCTAACCATTACGCATGGAAGTCGTGGAACAATTTCCTGATAATTAAAGTTGAAGTGACAATGGCGTTGGCAGTGATATGCGCTCTGAGTGCCTTCGAGTTAAATGATGTCTTCATCCACTACAAGTCCGCCACAATAATTTGTCTCCTAATGTCTCCAGTCTCCCAGAGTTTACTGCAATGTTACATCTGTTATCATCTCCAACATTTAGTTTCATCAACACTGTCTTTCCTGATATGCTAACTGAATACCTTATCCCTTTGCTGTGGTCTTGCTGCACGTGACTTTCTACTTACTATCATTCTTATTTTATCCACTTCAGTAATTTAAAAGTTAGTCAGCATCTTCACTCTTTCATCCCTCTCACTGTTGTAAAGGAACACTCTGACTTCCTTTATGCTTTTGAACCTTCCTATGACTTTAGATCCTTTAAGAGAGGATTATCAAGGCACCTTGGAAAAGGCAGACACTCGATTCGTAAGTTTTCTGGTGTATGTCATCAAGGAAACTACAAGTGAGCTTATCCCACGAGTTTTATTTTTAACTTTTGACTGACACTCTTTTCACGTAAAGCATATGAATAGAAGGTCCTACATCAATAAGAATATATTCGTATACAAACAAATTAGACACATAGATAGGAAAGCTTGGCAATGTTATCTCTCTCTCTCTCTCTCTCTCTCTCTCTCTCTCTCTCTCTCTCTCTCTCTCTCTCTCTCTCTCTCTCTCTCTCTCTCTCTTGGTGGGAACTATCTTGAAGGGTTTATAGTTGCTCATGGAAATAAGATGCCTTCGTTTTATCGCGCCTCCCGGTAGAGCTGTGCAAAATAAAACTAAGATATATGTAGATAGATACAAATTTTTACCAAGTGTTCCTTTACCAACGGCCTCGTAAAGAGTGGAAAAAGTTATTGTTTTTGTTTTTGTTCGATTTAACAACTTAACTCAATAACTCAATCACAACCAACTCCATCCTTATTTCTTGGAGGAAAGGCGCACACACACACACACACACACACACACACACACACACACACACACACACACACACACACACACACACACACACACACACTAAAAGTCCTGGGAGATAGACAACAAATATGTTTAGGAATGTTCCAAAATACTCTTTAAAATTCATTCATTAGGAACCAATTATCTTCAATTACAACCAACACTCGCTAAATGACCTAGTAACGAACAGGAAATAATTGCCTTCAGTAAGAAAGACATAACCTCCACACAGTTTTTAGTAGGAATAACATGATGAAGGATGTACTGTACTCATAATTATTGCACTCCTATTAAATACACATAAAGGGGTTCAGACTAACAACAGTACATTGCTGGTGAAAACTTGCAACACGGGAGAAGGATAGACAAAATACTTGAGTTCCGGATGGCTTACACTTCACTGGAAAGGATCACTGGAAAGGATTACAGGGACGCTTGGGCCAGAGCCACACCCAACAACACCTGTGCACTAACGCGTCTGAGCCCCTTCTAGGCGTCCAGTCCGCGGCATCACTTCAAAGTACTACCAGGGAATGTTAACCTTCACGTCCACGCTCACTGGTATAAGTAATCACATTGATGATAATATGATGCTGACAACGGTGGTACTACTATTACTACTACTACTACTACTACTACTACTACTACTACTACTACTATTTTTACTGCTACTACTAATGGATAGGAGCAATAAGAATAAAACCAAGAGCGCACACACACACACACACACACACACACACACACGCAGCACGGACTTGACTTGAATGACCTTCACAGAGAGACACGTTCGGAAGGATTACACTGGAAGTATAAAACTCCATCAGCTCTTAAAAAAATATAACACGGGAGGCGGGGGAGAAGGAAGCATAGGAGAGTGAATTGGGAATGCTCTCTCTCTCTCTCTCTCTCTCTCTCTCTCTCTCTCTCTCTCTCTCTCTCTCTCTCTCTCTCTCTCTCTCTCTCTCTCTCTCTCTCTCTCTCTCTCTCTCTCTTTAGTTTTGCTTAACACGCAGTTTTACATATTAATCCAATATTTTTTATCTTTTTCTCATTTTCTTAATTCTTAATTTAGAAAACATATCTTAACGTGTTTCTCATATAAAAAAGGGTGCAAGAAGAGGAGGAGGAGGAGGAGGAGGAGGAGGAGGAGGAGGAGGAGGAGGAGGAGGAGGAGGAGGAGGAGGAGGAGGAGGAGGAGGACGATTAGGAAGAAGCGGAAGAAATGGAAGAGGAAATGAGGGAAGGATCACCATCATCAGCAGAGAAAGAGAAAAAAGATAGAAAAAGAGATAGAGAGAAAGAAAGAAAGAAAGAAAGAAAGAAGAAAAAAGAACAGACAGCCACAGATAGAGAGATAGAGAGAGAGAGTGAGAGTGAGAGAGAGAGAGAGAGAGAGAGAGAGAGAGAGAGAGAGAGAGAGAGAGAGAGAGAGAGAGAGAGAGAAGAAGAAAAAAAATCCACTCATACAATGAAAAACGTAACAAGACTTCTTTTTAGAGGCACAGAAAGTTACACACAATAACTAACTTGAAAGAAAAGTGATAAATATTAAGTCCAGGGGAAAATAATACGCTGCGACACACCCAAGGGAGAAACAGAGACAGGGAATCTACGTGCAGGAAGTTTGGATGAAGCTGTAGGATGATGATGATGATGATGAGGAACACAAAGGAAGAACAAATAGCAGCAGACCCGTTGGATCTTACGAGTTAGTTTTAGATATATTAAAAAAAACAGCTGTAGGATGATGATGATGATGATGATGATGAGGAACACAAAGGAAGAACAAATAGCAGCAGACCCGTTAGATCTTACGAGTTAGTTTTAGATATATATAAAAAAAACACTAACTGATCTGAACTGAGAAGCACAAGCAGGAGGAAGAGGAGGAGGAGGAAGAACAAAAATAAAAGGAAAAATAGGGAGAAAAACAGAGAATAATAAACACACACACACACACACACACACACACACAACACACACACACACACACACACACACACACACACACAGGGCACCTCCTACGCACAAAATATCGCGCTGTGTTCTTTCCAGTTAACATATTTGCTGCCCTTCCTCCCTTCACCCTTGACAAGCTGCTCGGTCGAGGGTGACAGAGGAGGGAAGAAAACTTAGATGAAGAAAAAGGAAGACAGCCAGATGAACCCAGGTAACTCTTGACAAGAATACAGTGTTGGTAGGGAGGGTTAAGGCACGCGATAGGTTAACTCTCTTCTCTTCCCTTCCCTTCCCTTCCCGTACCTCCTTATTGTCCTTGGGTGTGTGTGTGTGTGTGTGTGTGTGTGTGTGTGTGTGTGTGTGTGTGTGTGTGTGTGTGTGTGTGTGTGTGTGTGTGTTTCGTTCCGCTTTCCTTCATCACTGCCTCTCATTTTCATTCAAAGGTTAGGCTTAATGACGCCCACTTATCATAGAGGGAGACAACTGTTCATTATTTTCCTATGTAGATGCCCCCCACCCCCGCCCCTGCCCCTCATCTCTCTCTCTCTCTCTCTCTCTCTCTCTCTCTCTCTCTCTCTCTCTCTCTCTCTCTCTCTCTCTCTCTCTCTCTCTCTCTCTCTCTCACACACACACACGCACATTATGTATTTCTTTTGAGAGCAGATCGAACACTTATTTTTTTCAGGTTCTTGGACCGTGCTCGAAGGCTGATAATTCGGCGACGAGGAGCTTTGAGGAGACGCCGGGATCAGAACGCTTGGCTGGAGGCGATAATTGGAGGGTTTCGTGATGGGGGGAAGAAGGCGAGGAGGAGGAGGAAGTAAGAGGAGAGAGGAAGGAAGGTTCAAGGTGGTGGGCGTGGTTGCTGGGTTAAGGGAATGGAATGGCCTTTAAATACTATGAAAGGATGGGGTGACAGCCATGTTTTTGTAACCAATTATACTGTGTTTTGAGAAGCAAGTTATGGGACTGACTACCCAGCCTCACAGGAAGTGGATATTGTTGCCAAAACCACACAGAGACAATAGCGAGCGAGAGAGAGAGAGAGAGAGAGAGAGAGAGAGAGAGAGAGAGAGAGAGAGAGAGAGAGAGAGAGAGAGAGAGAGAGGATAGTAACGCAAAAAACACTGCGCACGCCTCGGTGACACTTCCTGGTGACATTTAATGTGACTAAAGTTCACGAGTAAAGCTGCAAATAAAGTGTTAGCATCGGCCGGGATTAAGGCGCCTGTACCACGTTAGCATAAGGCACTCCGATGTTACAGAGGTGATGGTGGTGGGAAGGTAGGTTGAGGTGATTAAATAATGCCCCCAAACTAGGTAACAATAGACCATATAGTTCTGCTAGGGTCACGAGAGCGCGCTACCCCTCTCACCATGAAACTGCTTTGAGCCAGGATCGAACTCGCAACCTTTAGACCACGAGCCTAACACTGCACAACAGAGCCATCCAGCCCCAAATATATGATGAGGCTATTCTGTATCTCAGTGAGGCTCAGTTGCGTCGGCGGTGTGGTGGGGTGGGTGGAGGTGGGACGTGGAGGTGTAGAGTCATTATTAATTCCTACCCGAGTGTACGTAAGCAATGAGTTATGTGTGGCTATTGGTATAAAAAATTAGTTTCTATTACCAATCAGTTACAAAATATATGCTACGTAGCTTCATGTGTTAGATATTAAATGGATAAGTTATAATAAAGTTTGTTTTAATGTATCTTCTCTATATGGCATATACTATAATACGATTTATTTTTCCAGCACGTTTACACCGGGATCCAAGAAACAAGGTATCAAATATATCCCTTCAATAAAGAAGCAACTTATCTTTCTTTCTCTCAATAGCATATACAATTTCATGTGCGAATGGCTACCAGTTCTCCACAGTTTTCTCTTTCAAATTCTATGCACGCAAGGAATGCAGAGGCACGTATACTAAATCTTACGTCTCAAGGAAGGATAAGATAGACGATGGACATGTACGTATCCAATATAATATAAAACCACCGCAGGATTGGCACACGGCCTTCAATCTTCCTTTCAGACACACACACACACATACACACACACACACACACACACACACACACACACACACACACACACACACACACACACACATCTATGTCCAATATATGTAAAACTCCACTGCGGGATCGACACAAGGTCTCCCCTCGCCCTTCCACACACACGCAGGTCAGGCTCGCTCTCTTTTACGTCACCACCGCGGTCTGGCAATTACAGTTGACGCAGGAATCCCATCGTCAACAACTAAATGGTTATGTCGAATACACTAAGGGTCAGGAATGCCTTGCCACACTCTGAACGCCTCCCAACGCCTTGATGAACTGAGGATATTAAGTTATTCAATATTGCATAAGACCAAACAGTCCCTCTCTCTGTTAGTCTGTAGCTGAGATGGGGAAGGCTAGGGAGTGGTGGAGGGGTAAGGAAGACTGGGTGGGGAAGATAAATATATAAAAAGAAAATGTGTTGGAATAAGGTGTCCGCGTGTAGTACTTACTATGTGCTAGGTTCAGGTGTACTTCAATATTCCCCCGTGTGTTCTGGGCTAACATTTGCATATTCGCAAGTTCAACCATTTATCCGACACGCAGGACGAGAAAAATATCCATGAGAGAGTCGCCAAAGTCTCGACAATTCTGAGTGTAAAAAATAAAAACGAAGCTGTGGAAATAGAGACCCACGCGAGGGAAACACGCGAGGAGAATCGTCCTGCTCGATAATGGACTTTGCACATAGTAATTTTGTGTGTGTGTGTGTGTGTGTGTGTGTGTGTGTGTGTGTGTGTGTGTGTGTGTGTGTGTGTGTGTGTGTGTGTGTGTGTGTGTGTGTGTGTGTGTGTGTACAACTGAAGTGTGAGTGTGACAATACCAGGATCGGTGATAGGGCACACTGGAAATATTTAAAGAGATCAGCCACAAACTGGTGTCGCATGTGTGAGTGGGTGGGTGACGGGTGACAAGGGGGATGCTGCGGCAGCTTTGGGGTAAAGTCCGCGGTGGGGTGGGTTTGGGAGGGCGTGGTGGCGCGTGGCAGCACTGTGGGGGGCGTGTGGAGGCTGCATGGCGAGATGAGGGAGAAGCAGACAGAGCCTCGCAGGTGCTGGCTGGCGTCCAAAACCCTCCCTCATGTAGAGGTTGTGACCACCACTCCCTTTCCCTCCCTCCCTCCCTCTTCTCTTTTACCTTACCTTCTTCCATTTCCCCTCCCTCCTACTCTCTCTCCTTTTTTTCCTAAACTTTAAGACCACTTTCCTCCCTCGGCACATTTCCCGTAGCTGTTGCATCTGTCTTGACGATACACTCTCGCTATGGGCCCTTCAGACCGCATGGATCCTCCGACTGTTCCTTTACCGCTATTTGTCCCTCGCTTCGACCTGCCCTGCGTTCCGAGCTGCTCCCTCTCCGATTCCACTCCTACACCCGACCCTCCCCTAACCCAGACCTCTTCTATATACCCCCGAGCCTCCCCTACCTCTGAACCCTCTTATATAACCCTGACCCTCTTCTTGCCACGACTCTCACCTACCCTCCATCCACTCCTTTCCCTGACCCGACGAGCCATTCCTCCCAATGCTCCCCACTTCACCCTTGCGTCCCTTGCCAACTTCCCGTCAAAAGTCCTGACTCCCTTCCTTCCCCCAGGGTTTAGGATGACCCGCCATTGAGTCGCGGAACAAAATTTTCCTCGTAAGCTTTAGTCATTCGCTTCCCCCAATGGTGCGTGTCGAAGCCGTCAGTGGAATGGACCACCGTGGGTTTCCAAGGTTTGGAAAAAGTATGACTGCAGAGCATAAACCATGGTAGGCTGGCAAGCTGACTGGCTGGGTGGGTGGGTGGCTAGCTGGGTAGGTGGGTGGGTGGCTAGATTGTTACGTTCCTAACTGACTTTTCCTGGGATGGTGGTTGGCTGGTTGGTGAATTAGTTTGCTGGCTGACAGGCTGGGTTCATAACATCGAAGGTTTCGTCTTAAATGGCTGGATTATTAGCAAGTTAAGTTTTTACTACCGCCTTAGTTGATGGGTTGCTGGGCCGGCTCGATGGCCAGTTGGTTGACTCACTGGTTGGCTGACTGGATAGCTGGCCATCCAATTGACTGATTAAATGTCTGGGTGCCTGGCTAAGATATATATGAGGCTGGCTGATTGCAGAGTGTCGCTGCGGTCGCTGTTAATGACGCATGACTCCACAAAGAAGAAAGTCGCCACCAACCAGGCTATTCCACTTTGATTTAACTCACCAAGTTTTTGTCTTTACTTCCAATGTCCTTCCCTGTAACGTCATTATTCTTGAACATAAATTATACATGCCTCTTTTCCCTTCAGCCTCCGCTCGGCCGGGACATCAGAACACCCTTGGGACACCTCAATAACACAAAACAACCTTCCAGAAAAGGGACGGAAAAATGAAAGGGGAAAAAGCTGTGACTAACGAAGGAGCGCCTCAAATAACAAATCCTCTCCCAAGTCAAGGGTGGCCGCAGCGAACACATTTTAACCTTAAATTTCTTCCAAGAGACCAATATTTTTGAGGTTGAATTTGCGGACCAAGACTCTCAGCCAGACTTAAGCGTTGTTATGACAGATTCTGGGCAGAGCTAAAGAGAGGATGGGAAGGAAAGGGGGGGGAGGGAGAAGGGGATGACAGTGAAGGGAGGGAAGCCAGGATGGAGAGGGCTGGCGACGGCTATGACCCATCGAAAAGCCAGCTACCAACCAGCGGCTTTACGCGATCCCCCGAATGTTTCTGGGCCGCGGTGTCTCCGTTGCCCGCCAGCCAGGCACCACGAGGGAGGGAGAGAGAGTGCGTCTAAAGGAGGGAGAAACCTTTATAAGAGAAATGGATGTGCAAAAACGTGACTGAGTAGAGAAATTTAGAGGAAGGAAGGAAGGAAGATGTGCAACGAAGGTAGAAAAGGAACACTAACTGAACAGACGGAGAGAGAGAAACGTTTGCTACCTATAGGGAAGGGGAGGAGGAGGAGGAGGAGGAGGAGGAGGAGGAGGAGGAGGAGGAGGAGGAGGAGGAGGAGGAGGAGGAGGAGGACTGGAGGCAGGAGGGAAAGGGATTCACTGGAGCATCTCATTGGCATGTGGCCAAACGATGGGGCTCACCAGGGGACGGGCCAGTGAGTGATGGCGTGATACGGGCGGGGAGGGTTAGGGGAGAAGGAGGTGTTCCAAGGAGCGAGAGAGGGGAAGAGGGGTGGTAGAGGAAGATATGGATAGAGGAGGAAAGGAGAGTGGTCCCTGGGGAAGAAGCCTAAGTGGTCTAGGGGAGACGTGAAGTGAGTCGTCCTAAGGGTGGTGGTAGGAGTTAGCGGTCAAGGGACAGGGAAAAGTGGGTGCTCGAAGAGAGTGGCCCAGGGAGACGAGGGGAAGAGTGAGTCAGTGGGAAGAGAAGGGAAGTGGAGTGAGGGGAAGGCTACAGAGGGAACCCCGTGATGCATGAGGGTGATGTGGCGTGACCCAAGGAAGGGGAAGGAGGAAAGAGGGTGTAAAGAGGTGCTCAGACGAGGGTGGACCAAGACGCTGACGAGAGCATGGAGTCGGGAGGGCGTAAGACATGGGCGGATGGAGGAAACAATGAGGAGGTAAGAAAAGAAGACAGTGGGGGGTTAAGGCGGTGAGGCGAGAGGAAAGACGGGAAAGGAGAAGAAGTTGGGTAGGAAGCAAGAGTGAGAAATGGAAGAAGATAATTGGGAATGGGCGGCATGTGAAGTATCTCTGAGAGGGGAAAAGCATGTTTGTGAGTGGAGAGAATGGGTTGGGAAAGGGAGGCAATGGTAGGGAATAGGATTAGAGAGAAACGGAGGTTCAGGCAAGGATAAAAAGGGTTGAGATCAGAGACAGGAGGTGGGTGGGTTAAACGAGGCGTGGGAAAGTGACAATCAAGGTAAGGTAAGGTAAGTAAGATAGACCCCAAGCCACGGCACCGCTGCAGAATGGGCGTGAAAGAAAGAGAAAGAGAAAGAGAAAGAGAAAGAGAAAGAGAAAGAGAGAGAAGAGAGAGAGAGAGAGAGAGAAAAAAAAAAGTTAAACGACATAAGATGAGACAACTAAAAAATATTCTGCCCCGTTTTTTTTCTTTCTTTTATAACGACAAACAATACAAAACAAGAATAAAAAAAACTGGCTTCCATACTAACAATTGCTGCCAAACACACACACATATACACACACACACACACACACACACACACACACACACACACACACACACACACACACACACAGAGAAAGATACCTACTTTCCCTTCACTTCCTTCTCATTTTTCTTCTCATTGGATTAAACAAAAAAAAACAAATCTCTCTCTCCATATCTCTCTCTCTCTCTCTCTCTCTCTCTCTCTCTCTCTCTCTCTCTCTCTCTCTCTCTCTCTCTCTCTCTCTCTCTCTCTCTCTCTCTCTCTCTCTCTCTCCGTAATGAAACCGCTAATTCCTTTCAGCAAGTCTCGTTATACTATATTTAGAGCACACAATATACTTTTTGTTTAAGCTTCCCCACCTTGTTAAAGAGGTAAAAATGGTAGCGTGAAGGAAAACACACCACACGATCCGAAGGAAGAGAAAGACAAAAGAACCCGGCCTATTCTCTTTAAAAACAGCGCTTCTCCCAGCCCTTCCCTCCCCTCGAGTAAGCTAATCGTGTCTGGGAAAATATTCACAGGCTTCACAAACACTGATATTGATGCTGTGTTTTTGCTCTGTGAAAACTTGCAAACGAGAAGCTGTGGGTGAGGCCTGAATAACATTACGTGCCTTTATGTACCTTCTTTATGTTCATTTACGAAGAGATATACGATTGTGAGGCCACACGAACAGGTGGGCACATACTACTTGTGTGTGTGTGTGTGTGTGTGTGTGTGTGTGTGTGTGTGTGTGTGTGTGTGTGTGTGTGTGTGTGTGTGTGTGTGTGTGAGGCAATAGGACGATCACACTTTAACCTTTTCTAGTGAAGAGTCATCTATCTACTCGACACAGGTATCCGATACATGCTGAAAACAAATATTTATGTAATTAGCTTTAGGGACACACCGGCAGGAATGGACGAAATGGTCTGTGTGGCCTGGAATTCTATGTAACACACACACACACACACACACACACACACACACACACACACACACACACACACACACACACACACACACACACTGTTCAATTGCTCAGTATAACCGTCTTAGAATGTCACTCGGCGGGTTGAGGTTTGTTCCTCGCTCAAGGTGGAAAGTCCAGCACGTTATCTTCCAAACCGATGGTGAGTTACACATACATACACACACACAAACACAAACTCTCTCTCTCTCTCTCTCTCTCTCTCTCTCTCTCTCTCTCTCTCTCTCTCTCTCTCTCTCTCTCTCTCTCTCTCTCTCTCTCTCTCGCTCTCGCTCTCTCTCTGACGTGAAACCAAGCGAGTGAATATAATAATTACACTAAAATTTAATCATCTCTTTAAAATTCATACGTGTAATACAAGTGTTATTGTTTTACCACCACCACCACCACCACCACCACCTACTCTTTAAACTCCCTTGCTCTTACCTCGTCCTCCACTAATTTTTCATTCTCTCCTTGCCCTAAACCAACATCAACACCACCACCACCACCACCACCACGACGACCACCAACACTACTTACTATCACCGAACCACAACCAAAAGAAAGTGGAAGCGACTGAGGGAGTAAAGAACGGAGGGAGGGAGGGAGGGAAGGAAAGAGGGAGAGAGGGAGGGAGGCGTAAGGGGGGACGGGTTGGGGACAATCAAGGTGGTTGGGGTCACACAGGAAGTAAGGGAAGTGTCGCCACCACGCCCTCCACGTCCTTGCTTGTGGCTCGAGGGTCACGTCAGCATCACGAAGACTACTTTACGTCAAGGGCAAAGTAGTGAGAGAGAGAGAGAGAGAGAGAGAGAGAGAGAGAGAGAGAGAGAGAGAGAGAGAGAGAGAGAGAGAGAGAGAGAGAGAGAGAGAGATAGAGTATAAGGGATATTAAGCGTGACGGAGGAAACGGATACAACAGAGGGAAGGGAAAGACAAAAGGAATGAGGGCCGGATATAGAAAGAGAAAGGAAATCAGTAAAAAGAAACAAAAGCATGTATAAGGGAGCAGAAAGACGGGGTTGACAAGGGGGAAAAAATAAATAAATATAATAAATAGATAACGTAAAGGGGTTTAAAGGGAGTTTGTGTAGGTGAAGGGGAGGGAAGGGGAGGGGAGGGGAAAAGGGGAGTGAGAAGACGGAGGCCGAAGCTAAATTGGGTTCAAAAAGAGAGCGACTTTCGGAAGAGGTACAAAACAAAAGAGAGGAGTGACATGGGCCAACATATATTTGTTTACTGAAGGGTGGGAAACAGACGGACAGGGAGGGAAAGGAAGGCGGAGGAAAAGAGAAAGTGAATGATTGTGAGTGTGTGTGACCTAGAGAGGGATGAAAGGGATGGATAAAGGTTGTAAAGAATTGATTATGTGAGCAAGCGAGCAAGCAGGCAAGCGAGCCAGCGATTGCGTGAGTGAGTAAGAGGGTGAATGTGTAGGTGAATGGATGAATGATCATAACCGCAAAAGAGAGAGGGAGAGAGAGAGAGAGAGAGAGAGAGAGAGAGAGAGAGAGAGAGAGAGAGAGAGAGAGAGAGAGAGAGAGAGAGAGAGAGAGAAAGTGATTGAGTAGCACGGAAAAGGAGGGTGGACATGAAGAAGTGTGAGAAAGTGGGAAAAAGAATGAAGAACTGGAGGGAAGGAAGGGAGGGAGGGAGGTGGGAGATGAGAGGGAGGGATGGAGGGAGGAAGGAAGGAGGGAGAGGACTTCTGGGAGCGGGGGGTAGGCAGAGTGATTGAATAAGAGGGGAGGGGAAGGACGAAGTGAAATAGTGAGGCAGAGAGTGGAGTGCACGCAAGTCAAGAGAAAGGTAGGGTGGGAGGGAGGTTGAAAAAGCCACTGAATAGGAAATGGGTGAGGAAGTGAGGAAGTGAGTGAGTGAGTGAATGAGGCAAGCTGAGTATAGTAAGGTGTGAGGAAGGAGGTAAGAGGTGAAAGAAGAACACGAGGAGAGAAGAAGAAAGGAATGAGTGAATAAGTTAAAGGAAGATGAAGGAAGCAAGGCGGGAGTGGAAAGAAGGAAGGAAGGAAGGAAGGATGGGTGAGTTGAGAGAGAGAGAGAGAGAGAGAGAGAGAGAGAGAGAGAGAGAGAGAGAGAGAGAGAGAGAGAGAGAGAGAGAGAGAGAGAGAGAGAGAGAGAGAGAGATAATGAAAAAATGAATAAATGAACACAACTCTAAGAGGAGAGAGAGTAAATGGGCTAAGAAATGAGAAGAGAGAAAAAGCAAGGAAGGTGGGAACACAACTGAATAAGAGGGAAGCGAGTGAATGAGGAAGCAAGAGAAGGAAAAAGAATGGAAGAGGAAAGGCAGAAGCAAGCAAATAAACAAATGGAAAGTGGGAAGACAAAAGGGAGGAAGAGAGGAAAGGATGAAAGGAAATGGAAGGAAGGAAGAAAAGGAAGGGAGGAGAAAGAAATGGGAGAGAGAGAGAGACAGCCATTACAAGACGAGTGAATGACCGAGTAGGAGAGAGAAGTAGAGAGAAAGAGGGAAGAGATGGAGGGATAGAGAAGCGAGGGCAGGAAGGATGCAAGGATAGGTAAAGGATAGGTAGATGAGGGATAGAAGGCCTCATTTTTCTGTGGTGAGACGAGCTATTTCTCCTACCAAACTTCCAGGCGTCGATAACAAGTAAAAAAGTTAGATTGGTACGGTGTGTGTGTGTGTGTGTGTGTGTGTGTGTGTGTGTGTGTGTGTGTGTGTGTGTGTGTGTGTGTGTGTGTGTGTGTGTGAGGAGAGGGAGGAGGGATGGGTATATTGCAGTAGATAATTGACAGGCGAAAAATGAATGCGAGACCCAGTTTTATTTACCGACACACACACACACACACACGCACACACACACACACACACACACACACACACACACACACACACACAGGAATAAACCTAAACATACATATATTTTCTACAAATCTATATTTATCCATCGATCTATCTATCTATCTCCACAAGCTTCAATCCACCACCACCACCACCACCACCACCACCACCACCACCACCACCACCACCACCACCACCACCTGAGGACAAATTAACAAGCAGCAGTAACGAGTCTATACAACGAAGAGCTGGTATAATGCGGCAGCTGCGAGAAAGCGCTATAAGGGTACGTGTCTGAAGCACAAGACAGAAAAAAGGAAGAAGGAAAGAATTAACAGAAGCATGGGACAGCTGACTGATGAGTTTAACATGGTTCCAGTTTATTAAAAGGAGGAGGAGGAGGAGGAGGAGGAGGAGGAGGAGGAGGAGGAGGAGGAGAGGAGGAGGAGGAGGAGGAGGAGAAAGGAGGTAAATGAAGGAAGTAGGGCAAGAGTTTTGATTCACACAGGTGGATGGACGTGAGATGTATCGGGTATATCATCTTACTTCAGTCCATTGTCTCTCTCTCTCTCTCTCTCTCTCTCTCTCTCTCTCTCTCTCTCTCTCTCTCTCTCTCTCTCTCTCTCTCTCTCTCTCTCTCTCTCTCTCTCTCTCTCTCTCTCTCTCTCTCATTCACATTATAGTTTAGTGAGTGAGTAAGTGAGTGAGTGTCTGTATGTGTAAATGATAAATACGGAGAGAGAGAGAGAGAGAGAGAGAGAGAGAGAGAGAGAGAGAGAGAGAGAGAGAGAGAGAGAGAGAGAGAGAGAGAGAGAGAGAGAGAGAGAGAGAGAGAGAGAGAAGGAGAAGGAGATACAGGCATAATATAACAGTAAGCTGGCTATCAAGGCCACTATCACGACCCAACCCTTCCTTTCACTGTCACATTTCCCGCGCCCCCGCCTTCCTACTGTCTGTCTGTCTGTCTCTTTAGCATCTCGGCTCCAACCATCACACCCACACACTCACGCATCCTCCCTCCAGCCTAAACCTCGATAGCCTCACACCCACGTCTTCGGTTTTGTGGGGATCCTCTCGGTGGGGAACAGCAATTTTTCTCAACGGGTCCTCTATCAACACTACTGTCTCTAAAGGCTGGGAAACTTACGCTATCTTGCACAGTTTCCTTCGCTTGAAAGGCATTGATACTGCCAGAGTTAGGTGGCGGTGAAGCCCTTGCGCAACGTGATGTGTCCCCGTGTCTGACGCAGGGAATCGTAAGCGAACCGTCCCCAGTGCGAGATATCTCCACGTAAACACAGCGACAACACAGCCGATTCTCGTATCTCTGGTGGTTATCCCGACTGAGTCCCTGTTCCAGGCTGCCAAGAGGACGTGATGGAGGAGGAAAGGACTGCTGCCCCCGTCTGAGAGAGAGAGAGAGAGAGAGAGAGAGAGAGAGAGAGAGAGAGAGAGAGAGAGAGAGAGAGAGAGAGAGAGAGAGAGAGAGAGAGAGAGAGAGAGACGCGATTGCCGTAGTTTTGTGTGGTATTTGGATTCTACATTTCTTATCTCACACCCCAAGACCTCGGCGCCATAATCGTTTGTTCCCTTCCTATTCGTGATTGCGTGGCAGCCATTGTTATTCCATGCTGTTGTCTCCTTTCCATTTCCCTTCTACCACCAGTTCGAATGACGAGCCTCTTTGCACGTCAACCTAGGAGGCACCATCAACACACACACACACACACACACACACACACACACACACACACACACACACACACACACACACACACACACACACACACACGAACACATTTAAACAACCAGCCCAAAGCGGTGGATCAAAAAATTAACTTCCCAATGTTGAAGAGATGGAGGGAGGGAGGCAGGCACTTGCAGGGGCATGAAAGGTGAAAAAGTTTTGTGAGTAGCGGTGTAGGAGAGGCATCAAGGGTGGATGTGGGGAAGTAAGAGGCTGCTTAAGCTGGTGGAGCAGACAGAGAGAGAGGAAGCGTCAGGAATACTAACAAGGGGAAAGCAGTAGAGGGAAATTAGGTAGGTTTGATGACCGAATCGACTTAATCAGAAACCTATCAAAATGGATGTTGCTCATTAATAACAAGGACGTGTTAATGTTACTGAAGCCACGCTAACACAACCTCTCTCTCCGTCTTCCCTCTCACACTCCCGCTTCCCTCATTCCCTCTTAGGATGGCTTTGCAAGAGGGTGATTTTACTCCTTCAGTCCTTCCTTCCTTCCTTCCTTCCTTGCATCATTCTTTTGTGGCCTTGGCTATTCACTGCCATGCTGTTATTCATAGGAAGTGGTAATGCGTGTGAATGTGAATGTGAATGTGTGTGTGTGTGTGTGTGTGTGTGTGTGTGTGTGTGTGTGTGTGTGTGTGTGTGTGTGTTAAGATGACTTTCTGTGTGACCTTTGACCTTTTATGATTGAGTTTTCCATGCGCTTTCAAAAGATGTTAGCGTTTCCAAGTCTGACACTCAGCACCTCTTGGCTCTTCCCTCTCTGGTATCTCTCATCATAACTTGAACTCACGTCATTATGCATTCCAATCATGTTCTTTCTTCAGCCAAGCCACTTAAGTACAGCGTGTGTTTTCGCCTCTTAGGATCCAGTCGCAACCAGACTCAAGTTTTGGTAAGTATGCCCAATACAGTTTTTGGTAATCACCGTGTAATTAATCATACGTCTCTCTCTCTCTCTCTCTCTCTCTCTCTCTCTCTCTCTCTCTCTCTCTCTCTCTCTCTCTCTCTCTCTCTGTAACAGCAACACTCAAAATCAGAAACACAACGGTAACTTTGCCTTGATAAATCCCTCTCTCATTTTTCATCTACCTAATGCACCGGCTGATTACTTTGGAGTACCATGTGTGTGTGTGTGTGTGTGTGTGTGTGTGTGTGTGTGTGTGTGTGTGTGTGTGTGTGTGTGTGTGTGTGTGTGTGTGTGTGTGT
>JAPQNM010000013.1:4405709-4420709 GCA_029783475.1 Metacarcinus magister | reverse complement strand
AATGGAGAGCTGGTGAAGATAAACAAGAGCAGGTAAAAGCAACGCAATGAACCACACAACGACACTTTTACCTTGAGATACCTTACACCTGGAACCTAAGTAAGTACACCTGGCTCATCTAATATACCTTGACGCACCACAGGCTATAAAGGCACGCACGGAAGGAAGGAAGTAAGTAAGGAAGGAAGGAAGGAAGGAAGGAAGGAAGGAAGGAAGAAAGTTCAGTCCAGTCTCATAATATATTTACTCAACTGTAAGTATTAATATAGATTGTTGTGGTGCAGAGTTTCAATAGAGAATGAGTGGAAGAAACATGACGGTGAAATGATTTTGAGGAGACTGACTGTGTTGCAGGGAGGTTGAGAGGTGCCTTGGGTGTGGAAGGTTACGTGGGTCACGATCAATGTTACGGAACTGTTGTTTTACTCAGCTCTCTTCAAACGCTTCACCCACGGTCGACAGAAAGAAGTTGTAAAGGAGGGAACGTAGAACCGTAACGTGACGGACTTCAAGGATGGCACGAGTGAAAAGGTCGTAAAACACACACACACACACACACACACACACACACACACACACACACACACACACACACACACACACACACACACACACACACACACACCAATTAGTCGTTTAGGAATTAAATTTGACGATTTGTTCTTGTAAAGCGTTTTTTTTTTCCTTTTTTAACTAAAGATTCAATTCACAATTATTATAACGTTAGTGAAATTTACCACTGAATATGGATGGCACAGAACACCGACACAAATGACTGCTACAGAGATGGAAAGAGCGGAGAAAGCTGGTCTGGCGGCGGCGTACTACCTTAGAAAGTGTTTCTCAGCGTTAAGTGACCAAATTAGGCCACGTGTACCGAACGCACCCAAACCCATAACTAACTTCACATCACCTGCGTCCGCCATAAATAAGCCGGTCTTTTCTCACCGCTCTGAATAATATACAGCCTAAGCAAGCATGTCACGGCACCTCGATTAAAGCAGAAGGCACTCACTGGTGTCGGATGTGGCATGAAGAAAAGGCAAAAACTCAGCTCCGTAAGTGTGTGAAGTAAGGTTTTCTGGGGTCACTGCTAGGGGTCGAGGAACGTCACGAAAAAGGGTGTCAACCACGTTTCTTACTACCAAATACACAGCAGGGCAGGCAGGCAAGGCAGGAGGATGAGAGGAGGTGTGGTTGGTGAGGTAGGTATGTGACGGATTGGGGCCAGAAGATATGCATGCAAATGAATGAGAGATACAATTGTCACCCGTCTGTCCATCGTCTGTCTCCCTGTCTGCCGGTCTAGCAACTACACAATCCCACCCACCTGTTGTCTCATGGCGGCTGTCGTTGTCGGGGGTGGTGAGAAGGCTGGAGGCCGTCTAGGGAGGGGAGGGGAGGGAGATGGGTAAGTCGGGAGGAGGAAGGGAAGCAAGTGTTTGGGTTACGATTTGGGGTAGGGAGGGAAGAGGAGGGACGATGGGCGAGTATTGTAAGAGAGAGGGGGAAAAAGGTTATAGGAGGGATGCAGGTAAGACAGGTGTAGAATACAGACCGGGGAAAAAAAGGTGAGCCACGCGGAAGTGGGAGCGTTGTGTTCAGGTGGCGAGGAACAGTGGATGGCTATGAGAGAAAGGGAGTGACGGAGGTAAAAACTAGTGCACCTATAGATGAAAGCGAGTGTAGTAGATGGTGGCCTGAATTCTACCATGGTCCTCCTCTCCTTTCTACTTCACTTCTCACTCTTCCTTCTTCCTCCTTTCTTCACCTTGTTCACCTACTAACATATTGCTACCCGACAAACTTTTACAACCACACCCAAAAGCACATTATCAATCAAACCAGTTACCTGCTTATTAAACCCCATAAAGCAGATATACAATGTATCCACACTTCTACCTTTCTATCACTAACCCAAAGAGACCTCAATATCCATGACGATCACATTCACACACCGATAATCCACTTACAGAAGTCGGATACAACACAATACCAAAAACCCTCAACTCTATCCACACTAACCTACAACCCTCGTACACTTTATGCCCATCCACCATCCACTTGACCCACACAACTTACCTCCGCTATACGAGTTTCCATTTATATATATATTCTCAGACCACCACGCTTTCGGTTTTTTTGTTCTCTCGTATTTTCCAGTACTCTGCGGAGCCTGACTTTATAGTTACCCATAAAAAGAATTTGAAAGGCAACTCTTTCATCCCAGTGTAGTGTGAAATGTTCCTATCCAACGAGAGAGAGAGAGAGAGAGAGAGAGAGAGAGAGAGAGAGAGAGAGAGAGAGAGAGAGAGAGAGAGAGAGAGAGAGAGAGAGAGAGAGAGGAGGGGGAACATGAGTAGGACAGAGAGGATAGCCAGAAAAAATATTTGAAAAAGAGGATAGGGAAGGGAAGGGAAGGGAGAAGAGGTGATGTAAAAGCCTATCTAGTGTAGAGGAAAATGTGAAAAAGAACAAAAATACAATAAAGGTAACTATTGAGAGAGAGAGAGAGAGAGAGAGAGAGAGAGAGAGAGAGAGAGAGAGAGAGAGAGAGAGAGAGAGAGAGAGAGAGAGAGAGAGAGAGAGAGAGTTATACTATTACTAGTTTATATATCATATGCAGATGTTTACACCTATAATTATTATATTTATTATTACTATAATGCTATTATTATAATTATTTCTTTATAAGTAGTAGTATTATGAACAATATTATTATTATTGTTATCAGTTTTATTCCTATTTTTTTTTCTTCATTTAAAATATGTTTAGCGTTATAATGAATAAATTTCAATCATGTTCTTCAATATTATGTTTATTGTGTTGTTTCAGTCACTATTCTCGAATAATTTATACTTTATTGTAAATAGTAATTTAGCTGTCAATGCCAAACGAGGGTAATGGTAGTGGTGATGATAATGATGGTAACGAAAAATATTGATACTACTGTTATTATTTGTTATTATGACTGTTAAGGTTATTGCTATTATATTGTTCATTATTACATAACTAGTATTCGTATTTTTGTTTTGCCCAAAAAGCTTCGGATCTAAAAGGGCAGTTTGTCTTGTGAGTAATTTATTTTGAAACTTTTTTTGTATATAAGACAAATATAATAAAGTGTTTAAAGAGAGAGAAGAGAGAGAGAGAGAGAGAGAGAGAGAGAGAGAGAGAGAGAGAGAGAGAGAGAGAGAGAGAGAGAGAGAGAGAGAGAGAGAGAGAGAGAGAGATTAACTAATAAATCAAAACACGTAACTGACCTTTTCATTTCTCTCTTTTCATAATATATAAACAATGAACTACAAAAGCACACAAAAAGGTTAAAAATAAAGGCCAACACTATCTAAGCATAAAAATTCTCTCACGCATCAGCATATTCAGCCTGAGTGTGACCCGAAGCACGTCTTAATCTGAAGGACACATTAATACTAAAGGTAGGCTAGCAATATAATAATTCATCTGCAGAGTGCAAGGCCGCATGGAGCAGGTGGGCTCAGATGACGCGTCCTGTGTGCCTTGGGGTAAACATCTTTTCATGTCCTTAATCCAACTGAAATTCTCCTCGAGATCCCAAGATTTATTTTTTTTACAAGAAATCAAAAGAAGAATACGTTTACAGACTTT
Organism: Metacarcinus magister; assembly: GCA_029783475.1. Taxonomy (NCBI): domain Eukaryota; kingdom Metazoa; phylum Arthropoda; class Malacostraca; order Decapoda; family Cancridae; genus Metacarcinus; species Metacarcinus magister. The sequence goes on along the minus strand of JAPQNM010000013.1, from coordinate 4,417,082 downwards.
GTAAGGAATAATGGAATGGAATCCTCGTACCGTCAGATCCTTCGGCTTGCACGTGTCAAACATAAGTGTTGAGTAGTGTGAAGCAAGCAGTGATGACGCCCACAAGCTAGCATTTATAGAATATTCAATCATTGTCGCTGTTCTCTTTGACATTTCGCGGCATAATGTGCGGCAAAAGTAGTTATTGTACTAATAATAGTGACAGTGTATCGCTAAAGGTCTGGGTCACGTAAGTCAGGTTGGGTCAGTTTAACGATGAAAAAGAAGGAAGGACGATAAAAAAAAATAAAAAAAAAGCAGGAGGGAAGGAAAATTGAAGGAGAGAAGGAAAATACACGATTCGTAGGAGACACATTCGGATTTTACAACGAAGATACAAAAACAAACTAACATAAATAAATTAGGAGTAGATAATCAACAGCCTGAATGTGTGAGGCAACTTTCAGGTGAATGTGTGCATGTGTGAGCTAATAACCTTCTGGGTGGATGCATCGCCCAGACAAGGCTGTCGCCGCCTTTCACTTCCTCCTCTTCAAAATCAATCCGGTTGAATAGGTACACTTTTTTTTCAATATCATCAACACACTGGTCAAGAATGATACTTTGAAAACATGTTGACATAAGAAGCAGCAATTTAAATGTCAACGTAGCACATCACAAAGACCAAGTCACTAGAAAGGTGAGTGAACGTCATGGTTAAGTCATTTATTAAAGATATAAAAGAAATGCCCAAATTATATTATATAACAAATTACACTTCTGACCGCTATTTTTTCTACCCCAAAGTCACTATTGACCTATTACAAGGCACCATTACCTTGGAGCGGCGGGCAGCACGTACACTCGACTAACACCGTGACGAACACACACACCAAGGCATTAATACACGCGTCTTCAACCACGGGATGTCACTGCATGTCTTACTCCTATGTGCACGTGTGTATATACATATGTCTACCTACACGTACACAAAAACTATGTACACTTCACCTCCAATGACATTTCCTCCTCCTATTACCCTATATTACTCCCATATTGCTCTATACACTAACACAACTTACGTACATACAACCTGCCATACAAAGCCCCTACCACCACAACCACCATCATCATCACCACCACCACCACCACCACCACCACCACCACCACCACCACCACCAGACGGGATGTGGAATCCAATATCACCAACCCGACATACAGATTAGTAACTTGTAATTGGCTTCCTGTTCGTTTGTGAGAAGGTGGAACACTGCAGGGCGAAATGGCAGGAGGAGGAGGAGGAGGAGGAGGAGGAGGAGGAGGAGGAGGAGGAGGAGGAGGAGGAGGAGGAGGAGGAGGAGGAATAGTGTCTTGGCTGGAATGGGAGAGGAAGTGACAGGTGGGACCAACACGAAACACATAATAGACATAAAGTTAGTGATGTTCTAGAGGAGTAAGTATATGCTGTATGTATAACGAGAGAGAGAGAGAGAGAGAGAGAGAGAGAGAGAGAGAGAGAGAGAGAGAGAGAGAGAGAGAGAGAGAGAGAGAGAGAGAGAGAGAGAGAGAAATATGGGGGAATAAAGCAAATTTAGAATTTTTTTCAAATCCAACTATAATAAAACAATATCCATTACTAACAAGGTCTCTCTCTCTCTCTCTCTCTCTCTCTCTCTCTCTCTCTCTCTCTCTCTCTCTCTCTCTCTCTCTCTCTCTCTCTCTCTCTCTCTCTCTCTCTCTCTCTCACACACACACAGCCATGTTTATTCTAGTCTATAGTTTCACTGCGCTATCTGTTATTATCTTGGTGTTATCAAGTTCAGTATAATGAATAGTGTCTATACCATTCCTGCCACCACCACCACCACCACCACCACACTCACCACACTCACCCACCTGCCACCATCACACACCCACCACACCGCCACACTAGGACTAACCACACCACAAGAGATTATATCCACACCTGTTGACGCCAACACACACACGCACACACTTCACATATGCGCGCGGTGTGTGTGTGTGTGTGTGTGTGTGTGTGTGTGTGTGTGTGTGTGATATATATATATATATATATATATATATATATATATATATATATATATATATATATATATATACAATTTTTTGGGGTGAGAAATCTAGTAATTCAGATCTGCAACATATCTGCAACAAGATTAATGTCTTCCCTTGACAGTTTTCTATGAATGAAGGTCTATATGACACTACCATTATCCTCATTTACACTTGTCATTCAACAGCATCTCTTCACTCTCTCTGCTTCGAATAAACAGATTTGTAACTGGTTGACAGCTCCTTTTTTTCTTCTAAAATCCTATTTTGGAATAAAAAGTTGCACTCACTTGTTTGCACTCACGCACCTTCAAGCCAACCAAAGGGTTCACGTCACCTTCCATCACCAACAGAATGGTAATTTCTTTCTCGCATGAGAGCAAATAGAAAGTCTTGTTTATTGCATAGGATGTGATGTAGAAAAGAATACACGTCCTCATTATAGTGAACAATATCATTAACAATGTATATTAATTATTAAATAAATTATAGCGGCTGCAAGTAACAAAGGTATGTAAAGTAAAAACCTTTATACACATTGTTATGATATTCAAGTTATCTGTGTAATGTTGCTTTATTACAGTAAATTATATCCCACACTTAGGGAAAATTTATGCTGAAGACAATGATGTACTTACTTGGCTTTTTCTTTCACAGCGCGGCAATATTTTGTTTAAATGTCGACATAATGAGACAGAGTGAGTGTCAAGCAAAACTTAACCATGGTTGTCTAACTATTTCCTTTCCTTATGACCTTATTCAGCACAGCACTACTACTACTACTACTACTACTACTACTACTACTACTACTACTACTACTACTACTACTACTACTACTACTATTACTACTACTACTACTACAACTACAAATAATGTCAACAAAGAAACGGTTTAACTAATGGTATTATTATCATTATTATTATTATTGTCATTATTAATGGTAGTAGTAGTAGTAGTAGTAGGAGTAGAAGTAGTAGTAGTAGTAGTAGTAGTAGTAGTAGTAGTAGTAGTAGTAGTAGTAGTAGTAGTAGTAGTAGTAGTAGTAGTAGTAGCAGCAGCAATAATAATAGTAAAGAAGAAGAAGAAGAAGAAGAAGAAGAAGAAGAAAAAAAGAAAAAAAAAGAAGAATGATAACGTAATAATAATAAGAAAACAAACTAATAATAATAACGTAATAATAACATCATAATAATAATAATAATAATAATAATAATAATAATATAATTATTATTATTATTACTACTACTACTACTACTACTACTACTAACTAACAATAACAATAACAAAAATAATAATAATAATAATTGTTATCAAAATTATATTTATCATTTTTGGTTTAATTATTATCATCAATATTATCCTCATCATCATTATCACTCACAAGTCTTACATTATTACACGTAACCCAAGACTTGTTGTAGATACCACGATAAAACTATTACCATGCGACTGAATTAGAGGCGTGCGAGGAAAATTTACCGAAAATTAATGTAGCAAAGAGGAAAATGATAAGGTGCATGTAGCAGAAATGAAGGTTTAGTAGGTGACGAGATAAGATTACGACGGTGAAACACTGCAACATGCGGTAAAGTTTAGCTATTTGTGTGTTGTGCAGCACAGTGTTTAAAGCAGCGGTGGGCCATCTGCTGGGAGAAGGAGCAAAGGTTTCAAGGCTTTAGGGCAAGTTAGGAGAGAGAGAGTGAAGACTTTCGTGGAGGCAAAAATGAGAGTATCTGAGTGTGTGTAGCGCTAACTGTTCTGTTGTATGTATGACGCTGGTGTGTGAACATTCTTAAATTCAAGGTTCAGAAAGGAGGCAGATGTACAGACAGGATGGTGTGTGAGAACCATCACTAGCGGGAGATGATTTAAGAAAGACAGATTACAGGGTTAGTGAAGTGATGTATGTGGAAACAAGTGGCTACGTTGACCACTCCCTTCTTTCTCCACCAGTCACAACACTATGCCAGTCTGTAAAGTTCTGTGTATAAACTCTTCAACTATCTGGTCTCTTCCACTACGCTGATTACTATATTGATTGTCACATACATCATTATCATTATTACTCGAATCATTATCATAGTCATCATCATTACCATCAACAGAGTACCCATTACCATGCATCACATACATATTTCATTTAGTTTTAGACTGTAATACACTCTCTCTCTCTCTCTCTCTCTCTCTCTCTCTCTCTCTCTCTCTCTCTCTCTCTCTCTCTCTCTCTCTCTCTCTCTCTCTCTCTCTCTCTCTCTCTCTCTCTCTCTCTCTCTCTCTCTCTCTCTCTCTCTCTCAACACCTGTTCCCCGTCGGTATGTCACATATTTCCAACAAACCTGCCAAGTACTCTCTCTGTCTCTCTCTCTCTCTCTCTCTCTCTCTCTCTCTCTCTCTCTCTCTCTCTCTCTCTCTCTCTCTCTCTCTCTCTCTCTCTCTCTCTCTCCCGCGCATTCAGCACTTCACGGTCACCACTTCACCCTCCAGCACCAGCCAAACGCCCCCCATACACAGTGCTTCGCCCACAAGGTAGTTACAGTTACAGCACCAGTGACACCAGTAAAAATAGAGCCAGATGCCTGTATCTATGTTTGCCTATCTGTTTCTGTCTCTCTCTCTCTCTCTCTCTCTCTCTCTCTCTCTCTCTCTCTCTCTCTCTCTCTCTCTCTCTCTCTCTCTCTCTCTCTCTCTCTCTCTCTCTCTCTAATCAGTGCGTGGTAGAATAAATACGATACCATTCCTATGCAACCCACTGGGAGATTCCAAGAACTTGAATAATTAATTCCCGAACGAACGAACGAAAGTAAAAAATTGTGACAAAGTCCGAAAACATTTCAAGGGATTAACATTCTAGGCGACGGTGAATTTATGAAAGAAAAAGAAAAAAAAAAAAAAAAAAAAAAGTAGTGTGGATCGTAATTTCAACTCGACTTTTTTTTTTTTTCATATATTTTTTTTTCTTTTTTTTTTTTACAGTGATTTTATAAAAGTGCAGTGATGTTTCTGGTACAAACGTGAATCTGATACGATGAGCATCCACTGGGCTGAGAGAGAGTTCCTTGCCCTCTCAACCTGTGTTAGATGAAGACCAAAACGGTGTGTGTTCCTGCAGCTTACCTTCCTTAATTTTCAGCAAAGTGTATGTGCGGGTGGGTGGACGGGATGCATAATATTCATCAGAGCTTTTGACATAATCAGGTAGAAATATTGACTATGATTTCTACTATAAACTCCTCTTTCTTTGTCTGTATTTCTCTTTCATTCTCTCTCTCTCTCTCTCTCTCTCTCTCTCTCTCTCTCTCTCTCTCTCTCTCTCTCTCTCTCTCTCTCTCTCTCTCTCTCACTTTTTTATCCTTTCTTTCTTTCTTTCTTACTTCCTACGTTCCTTCACTCTCTCCCATTTTTTCTTTATCCCTCACTTTTTCTATCTTTCTTTCTTCGTGTCTTTACTCTTTCTTTTTTTTTTCTTTATCCCTCACTTTTTCTTTCATTCCATTTTTTCTGTCATTCTTTCTGTCTTTCTTTACTCTCACTCTCTCTCTCTCTCTCTCTCTCTCTCTCTCTCTCTCTCTCTCTCTCTCTCTCTCTCTCTCTCTCTCTCTCTCTCTCTCTCACCTAGTTTAACCCTCTTCCCTTTCGTTAGTCTAGAGTTTCCCTTTCACTTTCATCCTCTGACCCAAGCGAGCGGCGGATCGCGAAACCACGTACAGGTTTTAATGCTGCAATAAACGACTACCTGTTTTACGTGTAAGGTGACATTTCCAAACATAATTAAACCTTACCACACCGGTACTGGAGAAGGAGAGAAAGGGCAGTGTGTGATATGCTTGGAGGTGTATATGTTGTTCACTCCTTGCCCACTTTTTTCCTCTTTCTCTCTCTCTCTCTTTCTCAAACACACACACACACACACACACACCGCCGGCATCGGAAGCCAGGCAGGTTTCTCTATAAATATGCCGCAATACAAGGCCATGAAGAAGTCTGGTATCGCTAAGGAAAAGGTCAGGACAGAGGTGTACCACTAGTCAATAACGTGGGTGTCTCGGAGGCTGTCATCGTCCTTACTGAGGCACGTGTGTGTACTCTGCTGCTTAACGTGCCAGACTCGTATTTACCGTTCAACAGAGGGTAAGAAAAGAATAAAAAAGGCTGATGATGATGATGATGATGATGAGAAGGTAAGAAAGAATGTATGGTCTAAAATTCCACTCAAGGATTATTAGATGATTCAAAAGACGTCTCAGTTACGCTCAGTTACTACCATTGTTTTTATCTATATCTTAGCACGTCGAGTATCTTAATGAGGTGTGAAGATTGGCGCCACGATAGGAAATCATTGTACTTATTGAAAGTCTGTGCAACCCCGTGTGAACCTTGACTAGATGCCACACGGTTCAAGCTTCGATATGTGAGCACCAATAATTAAAACTGTTATAAGCAAACATATTAAAAAAAAAACTGAGGGAAACGCCCTTGGAAAAGAAAATAAGTTCTGCATCAACAATTATGTAACCGACGGAAAAGTATGAGAACGTAAATGAAAGGGAGTCCACGCAGCCTCGGATCCAATTACATCCGACTCATTGAATTGCCGTCCAACTCATACCCAAGACTTGCCACACCCTCACAAAGGGGAGAAAAAAGTGCTGCCCACAAACCCACACATCCTACCCCTGATGGGACGCCAAGCTCCCTCCTTCCCTCCCTCCCTCCCTCCCTACCCCGGCCATGCCCACACACCACCCACTCACTGATTGCAGTCATTAACAACCAAAATATTTCGGAAATGAAAGCCGTTAATATTTACGAATTTATAGGGCAATGAACACGAAAATGACGCTTGAAATTATTAATTGGATCTAGTTTTGTAAACATGTGTTGCATCCCAATGTGTACTATTCACATTGACTTTGGTGTGGTGTTGCCTTACCACTAAGGACCGTGAAGGATTAATTAAACGAGCTCGACATGGACTAAAACTGTCACACCAAGCCAAAATGTCGGGATGGAGACTGAAACAATGAAATTTTTTCTACGATTCTGTTACGGAAAATCTAATTCCATTCTTCAGGACGGAAGGTGACGTCTCTGGCCTTAATTTAGGATGAACACACGGTGGATAAGTATCTTCCAACACTGCCTACAACCCTGAGGAGGAAGGTTTGTTCCCAGACTATTCAAAGCCAAGTGTATGACCAGTTCTCTTACGCAGTGGCAACGTACTGACAATAATTCCAGTTGTTAATCGAGTCCACAAGGAGATGCAAGACCATAACAGAGTTAGCTTTTTACTGAACACACTTCAACGCATTATTAATCAGAATCAGAATAAAAAATACTTAAATGTCCCACCGACACAATGCTCTCCATGAAGTCCCTCGGGCAGCAGGTTCAGCAAATTCCCAGAATAGCATCACTCAAGTGTTTTGGAAATAAGTTTCATGCATATCAACAGAACGCTAGCCAGAAAACCCTTATCACTATGTTCATCAATACAAAATAACACCATCTTTATGATAAGTTAAATAGGTCACGTTGATATCTGTACTTTGTTCTGTCTCACCAAACTGGCTGTAGTTTTGTATTTCTATTTACTCACAACAGCAATGAATAAATAATAAAGTTGTCCATTACTGGACATAATTGTTTCTTTTATACAAATTAAACCCACTCAAAGCATCATTATACAAAATATGAATAGTGATACAGTCTTTAGGATGACAGATGGAAAAACACACACGACATAGTAACTCCACCTCTTGATATTCTTTATTCCACAGTGAACATGTATTCGCGTCACGATGGTAACGTAAAATGAGCTTAGAAGACTACAGGAAATAGAGTTTGGTGTGACAGCTGTACTTTAATACCTAGTCTCTGTGCTGTTCTTGTGGTCTACAGCTTGCTATGTTTAATAAAAGTGGGCGACAGGACATGTGAAGAATATAAAAAAAAATGTACATGCAAAAGAACCAACACAAAAATCGCGGCTTTTCCTAGCCACAAAACTTCCTGAAACCGCCCAAGTCCCTCCACAGTTGCGGATCAGAAAATTAAAGTTGAGTTTCACATCAACATTTTAGGATAACGTCATCCAATGAAGAAAAGTAACAACAGTTATATATATATATATATATATATATATATATATATATATATATATATATATATATATATATATATACATATATACTATCCTTTGTAAGCTTCTCATCAGAACACCAATTGGTTTCGTCGCGGATATACGACAATTAGTGTGGCCTAATAAGCAAGCCACAACACCGATAGAAGTAAGGCTCAACAAATCCTTCCTCCTCCCGCCCGCCCTTGTACTCACCACCTTCCTAAACACACCAACACCTGTCCCAGACGATCGAGGTCACCTAGAATCTACAGCACCACGAAGGACAACCACTCCAGCACGATTCTGGCATTTACCTGGGAAAAAAAGAAGAAACCTTTTAGTTACAAATACCTACATATTCTCTGAATTTGTACTATACACACTTATACTCAGAAACTACACTTCTCAACACACACACACACACACACACACACACACACACACACACACACACACACACACACACACAACCCCGTTTCATTAGTACATTACATAAAGCGAGAGTCAAAGGACCTCTTATAGTAGGGAAAATATCTGAAATTCTTCACTGATAAGCTGATTATGGGGGCAACTTATATGCAAAAGAGAAGGTATAACAAGGGGAAGAGGTAGGGAAGAAAGCTAAAGGACGGAAAGTAAGGAGAAAGGGAGGGAGGCAAATATAATGACTTGTAAAGCAGAAGATGAAGGAAACAATGTGTGACAACGAAGTAATATCCAGATCAAGGCAACAAGGGGCTGTGGAATTAAGGGCAAGGAGAGAAGGAATGCCGAGACGAGACTTGGATGTTAAAAGATCAAGAGAATGAGAAAGAGGAAGACAAGGAGAAGGAGGAAGCACAAGAGCTGGAGGTGGAGGGGTGAAGAAACATTGGAGGAGGAAGGAGGAGGGAGGAGAGCAGTGAAGCACAGGAAGGCAGAGAAAGACGAAAACCTTTCAGAATTTCTTTTACTCATCACTACGAGCAACAGCTGACCAACTCCACCCAATTACTACCTCTTTGCCCTCCAACCCTTCCTGCCCCTCTATACTCCCCCATGGCCTTGCGCACCTTCCCAAACCCAGTCACCCAAACACCCTCCGCTTAGCCCACCAGCCCCACCCAACCCTTTCGTCCCTGGTTCCTGCGCCCACCTGATGGTCTCCCACGTTGGGGAAGGAAGGAGGGTGGGGGACAGTCCTCCAGCAGCAGCAGCGAAGGAATTAGAGACCGAACGTAAAACAACACTGAGAGGAAATCGTACAAAGGGAGAAGCAGGAACAAACAAAAAGTTAAAACAAAAAAAAAAGCAGATAAAAAATACCTGAGAGAGAGAGAGAGAGAGAGAGAGAGAGAGAGAGAGAGAGAGAGAGAGAGAGAGAGAGAGAGAGAGAGAGAGAGAGAGAGGTGGATATGCGACAAGACCCTAGCGATAAAGTTTCAGTCAGTCAGTCAAAAGACGAAACTAAAAAACAAAATTCACATCACAAACGTCAGAACAAAAACAAAAACAAAAAAATAAATAAAAATAATAAAAATAAAAAAAAAGAAGAAGAGGAGCCAGCGGGTGGACAACAAAAGCCAACCCAAAAATACAACTCCAGCAGACAATAGTGAAGAGGAAAAACAAAAATAAATAAACAAATAATAATAATAATAATGATAATAATAATAATAAATACAGAAGAATTAGCATCAATAGGAAACACAGTAAAGAGAGAACAAGAGCAAAGCGACAAGGCAAAAGGATCAAAGAACACCACCACCACAAAGACTCAAAAGAAAGAAAGAAAAAGAAAAAGAAAGAAAGAGCAAGAAAAAACATCACGACGACGAGATAAAGGACGTGAAAGAGAACCGAAAACTCACAACAGAAGCGAAAGGGAATGAAAGTAGATACAAGACACACACTAAGAGGAGGAGAACGCGGTAAGCAGTGAGGGAGATAACACATAACACATCAAAAGTATATACACACACACACACACACACACACACACACACACACACACACACACACACACACACACACACACGAGATTACGAGCTAGACAACATACATGAAGATTAATTAGAAAAAGATGACTAATCTGAGAGCTTCCACTTTTTAACCAGCCTGTGATTACTCTCTTCTCTGTCTCTCTCTCTCCCTCTACACACACACACACACACACACACACACACACACACACACACACACACACACACACACACACACACACACACACACACAGAGACAAACACATACATAAGCCAAAAGGACACGAATTTTCAATCTAATTCCGGTGCACCTGTCAGTTAACAGAGCATCAGGTGAAACCCCTAGAGCAGGAAGGAGCTGGGGAGGGGAGCAGCTATATAGGAGCATCAGGAGGGGCGGGGAAGGTAGGAGCCTCGGAGACCAGTATGTGGATGGAGGTAGCAGGAGATAAGCCACAATGGAGTTTCAGGTTCCATCCCCTACTCCCTGCAACTCAGCCCATACACAGGCGTTATGCATCGATTTCACTTGCAAATATGAAATACGTCCTTTTTTCAAGGGTAGATTTTTGGAGTGCAGGCTTTTATTTGTTGTGTTAGCGGCTTGTAAATATATACCTGTATTGGTGGTTGCGGCGGCGACCACACTGTTCAGGTAAGGTTGACATATTCCTAATTAACACTGTGGCAGGTGCGGTACGACATATCCTCCAGCGATGTGTTCCCGTAGACGAAAATGTCAGGCGTTTCCGAAGTGCACGACTGTCTCTTCCTCTGGCTGTTTCCCTCCCATTTCTTGCTGCCACACTCCCTTTCCGCCACTCGAAATATTTATGCCACGATATAATGAATGAACAAAACAACGCTCCCTTCCTCTTTCCCGTGGTATTCGTCCCTCGTCCTGGGCATCACGGTGGCTGGCGGGACATACAGAACCTTGAACGTAGCACTCATGCTCCGTAGCGCTTCGTTTCGGTACGTTTCATGTTCAAATTTTTGCACATTAGTTACATTTTGGTCTTAAAAGTGAGAAGCCTGTTTGTCTGTGATGCGGGTAATACATGTTATAACGAGCCAACACACATACATGAATTACTCCTCATTCAGTCTTCTACCTCACAGTTTTACTCGCACCGCTAAAACATGAGAAGGAAAAAAAATCCAACACCCGAGTTTCCATATGTCCGCCGCTGCACACCACACAGAGTTCCATAAAGCAACACCGTCAAGTTCAAG
>JAPQNM010000013.1:4393209-4400709 GCA_029783475.1 Metacarcinus magister | reverse complement strand
CTGGCATTGGCGTGCAGGTGAGTCGCATGCCACGTGGACACAGTATAAGCTGGTGCTCCCCATACTAAGTTGCTTCCTTCCCACTTCAACCCCGGAACTCAATCTCTTTCCCCCCAACACCTTCCTGCTTTCTCCCTTCCTATTATAGCTTATTTCTCCCGATACTCCACCTCCTCCTCCTCCTCCCCACCCCCACACACACTTTCCTGCTGCCTTTCTTCATTTACTCGACTTATGATTAATATATGAACTCTACTGTTACTCTCTCTCTCTCTCTCTCTCTCTCTCTCTCTCTCTCTCTCTCTCTCTCTCTCTCTCTCTCTCTCTCTCTCTCTCTCTCTCTCTCTCTCTCTCTCTCTCTCTCTCTGTCTGTTATTTCTTCCCAACTATAAATGCAGATTATGTAACGCCTTTAGTGTGTGTGTGTGTGTGTGTGTGTGTGTGTGTGGTGTGTGTGTGTGGTGTGTGTGTGTGTGTGTGTGTGTGTGTATGAGAGCGAGCCTGAATGTGTCGTAGTTATCAAAAAATTAATCTGAAGAGAAGGCAGACCTCGTCCAGGTAAGGTAATTAGCCGTAACAACTCACATGGAGGGCTCCTCTGGCCTTGATTATTTTCCAGGAGGAGGAGGAAGAGGAAGAGGAAAAAAGAAGAGGAAGAAGAGGATGAGGATGGGGAGAAATTGGTGGAGTGGAAGAGAAGGCGTTGCTGTTGCTGTTGTTGTTGTTGTTGTTGTTGTTGTTGTTGTTGTTGTTGATGCTGGTGGAGGATGACAGGATGGAGATGGAAAAGAAGAAGAAAAATATTAGCGCAGATGAGGAGCAGTAAGAATTCCATAGAAAGAGAGAGGAATCTAAAGGAGCAATAAATGTAACGAATATGATGAAGCAATAACTGGGAGTGTGTGTGTGTGTGGTTTTTGGTATGAGAGAGAGAGAGAGAGAGAGAGAGAGAGAGAGAGAGAGAGAGAGAGAGAGAGAGAGAGAGAGAGAGAGAGAGAGAGAGAGAGAGAGAGAGAGATAAAGAAAATACGAATATTTGACAAAGAACAAAAGCCAGTACACAGAGGAAGTGCCAGAGTTATGAGTCACCTGCTTTATTCTATTTCACAACTCCTTGGTCTGCACATCAACACCTTAATCCGTCAAGCCACCACCACCACCACCACCACCACCACCACCACCACCACCACCACCACCATCACCACCACCTTCACCTTCCCTCAACCCCAAACACACATGTCATTATCTCTCTCTCACAAACACGTCGTCACCACTTGATTGTTTTCTCATCGTTAGCGTCGTTGTTATAACTATCCTGCGTCCTTTGTCTGCTTTTTTTCCATCTTTTTTTCCTGTGAAGCTGGTGCAAAGGGCAGCGCACGAAGACTGGCTTGGACGCGGTCAGGGTGAGGGAGGAGAGGGTATGTTGGAAGGGCGGGTGGGGTGACTCTAGGGAGGATGGAATGGGATAGGAGAGGGAGGATAGGGAGGGTTAGTGTTGTCGGGTGGGACCGTTTCTGTTCAGAGGGACAAGTGGTGAGGGTCAGCAAGTGTTGGTAAGGGTGTAAATGGTGCGTTGGGAGGGAGAAGTAGGATAGGGAAGGACAGCAGGTGGAAGGAACACGATACTTCCTCCCGGCAAGAGTAGCTATGGAATGAGTCTTCAAGGACACCAAGTTTGAATTGTGTGGCAAGAAACGGACGTTAAATATCATAATGCTAAAAAAAAAATGGATATATACGAAGCAACTTAATATTCATTCATTTATTTGTTTGTCAGAAGTGTTGAAGTGGATACAGTGTTGGGCGGACACGCGAGGCTTGAAGAGTTATGAAGCACGTCAGCATGATGGGTATGATCTCAACGCCTTAAATCACTTGTATGCTATCAACCTGCCACTGCTTTCCATGATTACTGCTACGTGAATACATTTTAAATAGATAATTAAATAGCTAACACAATATATGTATATAAATATGCATAGTAATTACCCAATAGCATCATATTACTACTGTACCAAAGTATTATTAACATTACGAATGAAAGCAACATAAGTCTTGGTATTACAAGGAATAGTAATAGTGATAGCAATAAGATGTAAAGTTGTGCCAGCAACAGCACCAGTGGCAGGAGCAATAGTAGAGTATAATCAAAATAATAAACGACAAACACGGTGTACATTTTATAAATATGACTTATTTTGCATTTTAATAAAGCAGCGTGCAACATACGGTATTTTATCTTTTTTTTAGCTTTAGTATATGGTGGCTTAAAATGAACGGAATATTTCCTTCCCTTTTTCATTTCGGCTGTCCTTTGTTTTCAAACCGAACTCCACCTACCCTTGTGTGTGTGTGTGTGTGTGTGTGTGTGTGTGTGTGTGTGTGTGTGTGTGTGTGTGTGTGTGTGTGTGTGTGTGTGTGTGTGTGTGTGTTACTGACGAAGGTTAAGCCAACAGAGGAAGGATAATTAATCAGCTCATCTCTCTGTGTGTTCATATCAACTTAATTAACAGGTAAGCCACACAAACGACTACGAATCAAACACAAAAGTCTTTTATCAGACTCAACACTATCACATGCACCGGGAGGGAGAAACCAATCGGCCTCTGCAGTGGTTTTATCGCAGTGTGAGGACAACTTGTAGTGGCGCACGGAAACCTGCACTCCTGTATCCGGCAGGTGATAAGGGAGATCAAATCCCTCCCGGCAGGATCCCCTCTTATGGGAGCTTTGAACCCTAACAATACCACTGTAGACTAATGAGGTGAATGTCAGACAATGTAGTACACGGTTGCTGGCCGCTCTGTCGTGGACTCTCACCCCCTCGTTGGTTATCTAGTACTGACAAGGTCCTCGGGGTCACTAGTACCCAAGAAGAACCATCTAGCCACCTCCTGAAGATGCTCATTAACAGAGAGAGAATTTAATTAAGACGACCACAAAACTTGCCTCGTAATGAATACCAATCGCCTCGTCAGTTTCCTCGATGCCGTCCTCCTCCCCAATGTTTTACCGCTGGTTATTTTTCCTCCTAATCATTCTACGTACCCTTCCTACTGTAATTGTTATTCTCTCATTATTATTTTTTTTTTTAGTTCGGCCTATATTGTTGTAGAATTAATTATAATCCTATTCTACGCTCTAACAACAAGAATCCTTTTTTTCTTACAGCAGGATTCTCGGAAAACTAATAAGGCCAAGATAACAACAGTTTAATGATAAATAATTTTTCCTCCAATGCATTTAAATTAAATGCTGTAACTGCGACCTTCTCTCCGATTTAGAAGCATTTGGCAGGAGAGAATTTCAAATCTAGTCTTCTGTCTTTGTTTGAGTCTTAAAAAACTGTAATATTCAATGCTTCATAAAACGCTGCCTTTGTCCCTTTGTCCTGGAGTCAACCAGCAGTAGGACCCAAGAGGCCGTGCCGTGTGTCTCTCATATTTCAAGGTGACATCTCGGTGTGCTCTCCCTGCACTCCTCAATATTGCTCTTTTATATATTTTCGGGCTTCGAAGAATCAAACAGCTGTCCAGAAAAACGTCATTTCGCTAGTAACACCCGTCTTATTACATAATATATTTTCACAGGCTCAATAAAAACTCAAAGAGCGTACGAGTCTCCCAACAGCTGCAGTACAATTTTTTTTCCCTTCATGAAACCAAAGTTCAATGTGTGTATTTTCAGCGTTGCGGTGCAGATGAACCTCACAACCTTCCCATCACCACGGCGCAATATGCTCCCGGCAAGAACACAACATGTGGTGGCCAGCCTCGAACCTGATTAAGACTTGGGGTGAAATTTACTGTTTATTGGACTTATATATTTACCTTTGACGGTGAAACAGATGAGGAAAAATATTTCACTCTTATTTATCTTAGCATGGCCCTGTCTTCCAGAATACATTACTGGGGATCCACATCAGTAACAGGGTTTTACTAATTTGTTACAATTCTTTTATGTCGAATATACGCTATTCATTATCTACATATACTGCTTGGCGTAATGAAGGGTTGCACTATGAACAAAGTACGAACTGACAAGCAACACAAGTGAGATTGTATAATGACACGAATCTAACACACACACACACACACACACACACACACACACACACACACACACACACACACACACACACTGAAGAGGACCTTTCAAGACAACAACCCATCACCGACGTGTGTCACCTGGCCAGGTTGGGTGTGGTTTGCAAGTGAGCGAGGGGCGGACGGCCACGTCTCACAAAGCAAGTCTGTAATGTCATTAAACCTGCAGTGGCTCCGGTGCGTTACGACCTGAAATACGAGGACTCACAAAAATCTGCACTCTCTAATTATTCATCATTCACCAAACCAATCAGTAATTGACACAAAGAGGCAAGCCAGAGAGAGAAGATGAATAAAGAGGAAATATGAAAAAAGAGCAGCCTGTCGATTTCAGATAACTAATGCAGTATGAAACAGTTTTTATGACCCCAGGCTGTGAGGGTGACGCTCCAGTGCACTGATTGACGAGAGGCATTGACCAGAGCGTGGAATAATGAAACAATCTAATACAATTCAAAGGTGTGTGTGTGGGGGAGGGGAGGGATAGGGACGCATCACTCACACAGCACTTCTACATAACCAGCAGAGACAGAAAGCAAGTGTTATTTGTCTCATGAATTCTCCTTCAGTAACTGACTAATGTCTTGAAAGTCAGCAGCAATGTTCTATCGATTGTTTTTTTCTAACAATATTTTCATGTCTATTGCTGTTCTGACAGACTAACACCGTATCGACCATCTTACTAATGCGTGAGTTTACCAATAATTACTTCAGTTCTTCATTCATCACACTGGTAAACTCTGCAACATTACCTTAGTCTCTTTGTCCACCTTCAACAGAGGAGCAACAAGACATCTCGAGAGCTGAATAATGATACATTTTTTCGAAAGTCTTTACAAACTGTATTATAAGGAAAGGCAATTAATGGGACTTTTTACTTTAATTATAATTTTTTCTCCTTTGGCCAGTCTACTTTTTCATTTCCACTTAATTTCCAGCTGAAAATGAGCTTTGTTTCTTTTCTTCCCTTGTTTGGAGATATTTTCTTCTTTAATATATTTCTCCTTTCAGTTTTGAAGCCGATTCACAGCCTCCCATCCTTTGGTCACTCCCTACTTTGTTAACAAGCGAGTCATAAAAAATACAATTGGACGCACGCACGAAAAACAGCTTAATGCATGCAACGCCTGCAATGAAATCAAAATTGGTATCGAGAAAATTACTGGAATGACGTCATTTTGCTGTTGCATTGTATATTGCTTTTACTTTAATAAGGAAAGTGCTCATGTAAATATGTAGGTGATAGAGGCAGGCTTAATGTGTGTTATCCAAATACGCGTTAAAAGAAGGCTGGTTCTGTAAAAAAAAAATAATAATAATAATAAATATATAAATAAATAATAACATTTGGTATATATAATAATGAATACTAACGTTTTGTTTCAGTTGTCGCTCGCTAAACAAGGTGTGATTCAAACACGTAAATAATAATAAAATAGATAAAATGAAACTGCAGCAGCTGAAGGTTAGGAGAGGAACAGGAGACACCACTGCACTGACTGTCAAGGTGATTGCAACACTTTCACAAATCTTAGTTACATGCATGTGGGTGGAATATGACGGTGAGAATAAACACTGGATGAAACACAGGGATGAGTTTGTGAGTCTGTCCAAAGCTGAGAGTGTATAAGTTATCAACACAGTGGGAGGAGGACGAGGCACGGCCCAATCAGCGGCTGAGTTATCCCAGGTGACCGGCAGCTGACTCACCCAAAGTATTATAAGCTGATACACCAACAAGTTTGATCATTCGCACTCAGGAAAACAGTAGTCGAAAAGTTGGAGGAATAAAATATGTTTGCTTCATCCAGTGTTTATTCTCACCACTGTAGTTGTGTTGTGTGTTTATTCTCATAACCATATTTGTGCGAGGTGCTTATTCCCACCACCACCATATTCCACTCACTTGTCTTACCTACACAACGCAACATTGTATACGTGTTTCATGGTCATTGCGAAACCACACATTAACGATGTTATGTCTGCTCACCAAACGCTGATTTGGAAAGGAGCAGAGGTTAGCAGAAAACAAATGAAAGTATACTAAATTTACCTACACAAAATAAGTAGAGTTTGATGCAGTAGTGCCAAGGCAGACAATTAGGAATATAAAATCGTTCATGAAAGGCTGCAAGAGGAAAATCCAAGACGTGTGTGGATAATTATGCACTGATATCATGTCTAAATGAGTACAGTTCGTGAGAGAAAGTTTTCGCTTCCCCTCAATCATCCTCAACATACCAAGAGCGACAATAAACGGTGCTGGTTTACACTTGCTGCCCTAACACACACGTGAAACCACTGCATTAACAAAGTTATTTTCCATATGTATTAATGTAGGCACTCTGTTATTACCCCCGGGATGATGGGTGGACAGGTGGTTGTGTTGGCTAGGTGTTTACTGTCTATCCTCGATTGGTTTCGTATCAGAAGTAGTTTTGGGCTGTCCGTCACTTGTACGCCATTAAGAGTGTCAGCACAAAAGTTAAGGTATTCCTCTTTACTTTGTCATGAAGGTATAAGCCACGACATTAATGTGGACGACATTGACACATAACTGATTACGGAACTGACAAGCATTATAAAACAAATTTCAGTGATCACTTTCCATTTCAGGGTATATTTAGGATTGAAATACTAAAAGTTAATTCAAAGAATGGTAGATTTAAGAAGGAAAAATGTTTAGTTCCTGGGAAGAAAAGATTACGTAAGAGCTTGTGGAAACAAAACCTACATGTTTTTCACAACACCAAGACATATTGAGACAACACGAACTCTATACTGACTGACATTCACAAAGGTTTACCATTACCCCACGAATGTTATCGAGACTCAACACAACTTACATTCACTAAGACGGGCGTCCAAGGACTCGCTTGAAATTGATGTTAAGGCTCACGGAGAATCACTGAGCATCACCAAGACACTAATACTCACCACATGCCAAGAAAAGTCAGCATGAATGACGTCACGTTCGTAGTCCTTAACAACATCCTGCCTCCGTAACATTGCCGTGATGGACATGCAGCAAACCAAGAGAACTAAAAAATCGTTTCATACACATATCACTCGACATATTCAACAATCAGTCATCATCATCATCATCATCATCAATCAGTTGTTATTAGTAATGATGTAGAGCAATTTTAACACGGAATGTTTCATGATACATAGCAAAGTTAGTTGAGATCGATTACATCACCGCCAGTATAAGTTGTATCAAATTTCTGGTCGTAGTCAGGTATAATAAATAGAAAATGGAGAGTGGTGGGGCTATCACCTACGGGGTCAACTGCCTTCTGATGCGGTCCTGTTTTCCTTGTTTTCAGTCCCAGGGGAATGTAGACATCGAGGGGTATGTAAAGGAGGGAACCAGGGCTATAGGGGAGGA
>JAPQNM010000013.1:4375709-4388209 GCA_029783475.1 Metacarcinus magister | reverse complement strand
CTCCCTAAACCCTGCAATGACAGGTAGTACCACCCTTTAAGGAGGATTCAAGCCAAGTATATATATATATATATATATATATATATATATATATATATATATATATATATATATATATATATATATATATATATATACACAGATAGATTATTAAATTTTACACAAGTTAAATGATGACATACTTGCACCTGGCTACAAAGGAGTAATGAGGCTTGTAATACATTAGTTACACCTGCAGCTCAGTCTGATTCTTACATCACTAAAAATATTATTTCAGCACAGCAAAAAAAATATAATTACTATCAAGATAACTACAATTTTTTTTTCTCTCTCTCTCTCTCTCTCTCTCTCTCATAAAATATTGTAACTTGCATTGTTGCTTCCTCTTTCTACGTTTGTCTCCTGAACTTTGCGAGTGTTTGTTTTCCCCGAGGGGATGGGACACTCACTGACTTCACCAAACCGGAGCTCCAGCTTGGGGAAAGGAAGAGAGCAAGAGTGCAAAAAAAATAATGAAAACAGCTCCTTGAAGGTGAATCTGAATGTCGGTCTTGTGTGTTCTTCCGCGACAAGCCATTGGATACGCCACGCTCTATCGAGGGTGCAGGGAGGTTTAAAAGATATATACTTTGTTTGTTGGCTTGCCTGTATTGTCACTGTCCCGTCACCTCTGTGTGTGTGTGTGTGTGTGTGTGTGTGTGTGTGTGTGTGGTGTGTGTGTGTGTGTGTGTGTGTGTGTGTGTGTAGTAGTAAGCTCTACAGCCACACAACCAGAAGGGGAGGAAAACAATTCATCACCTTAATTACATTCTACCAGGTAACAGATTGCAACAAGTTAAGCCAGAGTTCTAAACATCGGAGCCTTAGCCTCCACGAGCTGCCTCTCACACTTGCTGCTGTCGTGCTGCTTCACTGGAAGGCTTGTAACTTTTGTACACTACCTCCAAGAAGCGTGAGTGCAGTGGCGTACATACACGGGGCCACGTGGTCCACTTAAGCGGATCCTGTGTTCCCACTAAGATGTCTGTCTATGTACATTGGTTTCTTACAACTGAGAAGATGCCTAACCCGTTCACCTGTAAAGTCGAACCCTTTGCCCACTATTGCTATAACATTCTGTCTGCACTATTGTCTGGTTCATGATTTCAGTGATATATAAGCAAATGGCATTCAAACTTTGTGCGTTTCCTCTGACCAAAAAAGTTTCACAATCAGTCCTTAACGTTACTTCTTGGCGGGTGAATGGTCAAGGCGATGGCGTTGTGTCCTCGCGAGTCCTGTATACAAGAGTCTTACAAGAACAAATCAGTAAATAACTAAATAAATACTCAACTTGGCAATTGCAGTTTTTACTCGAACATATGAACAATTACACGGAAAACTATTTTTATCATTTTGTGTCAGGCAGTATAACACACCGAGGATGACACGGGAAAAATTGTCTAGAGCTTTTGGGAAATGTTGTTATGTATACACGCACGATATGGTGCCCTCTAGGGAGTATACGAGGCTTTTCTTATAATAAATACAGGATATGGATAACAGAGAAAGACAATTTTCGATTTGACTGATTTTTTTTATCTTACTAACCCCTCATAAACACTATCTGATAAACACGAATACTACGAAAAGTGTTGAAATAGTCGGGAACCAATTCTGATCACACCAAACAGGGAAATGGTAATATACAATAGCAGGATATCAACTACCGAGTACCATATGAAAATTAATAAGTTATAGTGCGAAGACAAAAGCCCCACCATTTTTTTTTCTTTTTTCTCCTTTACGAAGCTCCTGGGCGAGTGGTTATAATTGTGCTGTTCACAACCTGAGCTCTGAGTTCAAGTCAAGCTAATAACTCACTCTAGCTTTGAGACTTCGAATGAGTGAAGCAGAGAGGAGTCACAAGTGCACTGAAACCCTCATCCGTCTTACCATAAGTTACATATGGTTGACATCTACAACTTGGAAC
Source organism: Metacarcinus magister (assembly GCA_029783475.1). NCBI lineage: Eukaryota > Metazoa > Arthropoda > Malacostraca > Decapoda > Cancridae > Metacarcinus > Metacarcinus magister. The sequence continues at coordinate 4,386,237 of JAPQNM010000013.1, read as the reverse complement.
CACACACGCTCTCCGAAAAGAAAAATGCAAGTCAACACTGCTCCGTTGCCACACAAGCGTTGCTCTTCCCCCACGGAGACACTTGCACTGGCCAGCCGTGAGTATTCACGTAAATGGTGCTACAGGCTGTAAAAAGGCTCCACACCTTTGTGGTTGTCTTCGCCGTGTTTGGGTGGCGAGGGCCGCAGCTTTCCTTGTGGTTCGTATGTGAGGACGTTCGTTTGTTTATGTTATTTATGAAAGTGTGGGAATAGCGAGGAATTATTTCACCTTTACACACCCGAAAAAAAATATATCACCGTAATTGTACTCTTCCTCAATTATATTACATTTATTTAATGATTATAGTTATGTTATAGTTTCTTTATCAAATGAGTGATATATATATATATATATATATATATATATATATATATATATATATATATATATATATATATATACACACACACACACACAAGAGCTAAAAACATACTCCTCACCAAATTCAAGATGATTTACTTTTGCTGTAACGTTTAGGGGCGACGCCCCATCTTCACACTGCAGGGAAATCACAATAAATGGAGAGACAAGTCTTTACCTCCAACGATGTTCCGGCACGACAGAGCATGGAGGGACATTTCAACAAACACGAAGGTTTGGAAGAATGAAGACAACGTTTTAAGACCTTAAAATAAAAATTGCAAGTGTATCATACAATGCCTCAACCATACACGCTAAAGCAAAAAGAAAAGAAAAGAAGAAAAAAAAAATGTATATATATAGAAGTACAATATACACATAGATAAAACACGAACCAAAACACTTGTAAAATCACGTACAACTAACAATGTGTCAAGCATAGACCATTAATATACATGACCCCAAGGCATTTAATGAAGCAAAAAATGTCTTGTGTAACCCCAACAACATTTAGATCATTCTCAAAGTTCATGCCATTCCACTTTCTATGTGACGAATGTTAAATTGATATTAAAGTCAACAAACATTACAACACGTGAACATCCAAGCACATTTAAGTTAATCACACTAAAGCTGAAGCATTCCACCACACACGATGACGCTACTATTCCTCACCCTCGGCCTCCTACCATGCTCGTACTCTATCAGGATTCACCATTCACCTCCTCACACAGCTGCTGTTTGGGTACCGAAACCCAAGCCTCACACTGCACTAAACGAGACAAGCAGAGACACTGTTTCGATACTGCTTCGTATCTCATGTTAGAGATCTTTGAAATACTTCCTAATGTAGAAATCATGTCTGTCAAATAATGAGGTGACTACAAAACATATTGGTTCTTTTTTGTATATACATGCACAGCGTTTGCATCAGTTTTGAAAAGCACGACAGTTTTTTATGAATCGTATCAATGAGAGGATGAGGGAAGGCTGGGAGTAAATACATGAATGCAATGTGTGAAGGAAGTGAAAAGGAAAAGAACCAGAGACATTACGTCCAAAAGGGAAGTGATGTGTTAGAGAGAGAGAGAGAGAGAGAGAGAGAGAGAGAGAGAGAGAGAGAGAGAGAGAGAGAGAGAGAGAGAGAGAGGGAGAGAGAGAGAGAGGTATGACGAGTACACAGAAGGGCGCGTGGGAGGGACGGTAATAAAGAGAGAGGAGTGAGAGTAAGTGCACGAGTGATCCAAGCTGCCGTCACCCCAAGGCTGCAATCCCCTCCCCGCCAGCAGATCCATGACCACTCCCTCACCTCTACGGTTGCCGGTGATGAAGAGAATTAAATGCAGTGATTCCCGGCGGGTGACTTACGGTAATAACTGCTGAGGCGAGATTTATCCCTGTCCAGAAAAAAAGTCACGACCCTCCCTTCACGACGACCACAACCACTCCCTCTCTCCCTCCCTCCCTACCTGTTCCGTCGCCTAACTCCACTGCAGTGTATACTATGGCATTAGAATACAATTTACTCCCTTCAGTAGCCACATGCTTTATACCACTGCAGTGGGGGCTTTCATTAACCTTTACAAAACGGGGCAGTGAATGCAAAAGAGAAAACTACCCACTGCAGACTTGTGGCGTAAAAAGGAAAAAAAATATAACCAGATATACGAGACATCCATAATGAACCTAAATGGACACACACTTTTATACTAGTTTCTACTTCCTACAAGCCAGCAGGCAAACACGTGACAAGGAGACCCAAGTAAGTGTGTGCCGGGTCTGTTGCTCTGTACTAATACTATTTTGCTCAAAACTATAACTAACTTTCAAGTCTCGCAGCCCTGCCTCGCCGCCTCTCCTCCACGTCACTCTCCTCTCTCACTCGACCCATTGCTAGTTTTCCGGTTTATCTTATCTCGATTCTTTTTATCATTTTTATGCGTGTTACATACTATTTTCTTTACGAATATATATATATATTTTATGGCGGAAGTCTCTCTCTCTCTCTCTCTCTCTCTCTCTCTCTCTCTCTCTCTCTCTCTCTCTCTCTAATTGTTTATCAGATCTCCGCTTGCCATTCACTGCTCCTCATTCACCATCATGACATTCACGGCAAGTGATGGTGCTGGTATCTCTAGGCATCAGCGGCACCATTAATCACACCCATATTCATTAATTAAATGGATCAACCTATAAATTAAACACTCAACCTTCTCTCTCTCTCTCTCTCAGGAGGGAAGAAAAACAATTTAAAGAGAGGAGCTGGGTGCTGCTGGCCGGCCTTTCAATCGGTTCGTTTGTAAGAATGTAATTACAGAGTGTTATCGGAGAAGACACATTGTTCACGACTTTTACTACAAGTAACCGGACCAGGTGGGTGACGGTAGCGGCAGCGACGGTGTGGTGGTGGTGGTGGTGGTGGTGGTGGAATAGATAAGGGACGTGGCGAAGGTGATGATGACGTGTGCTTTTTCTCGTGACGTGACGTATGTGAGGTTTTTGGGGGGAGGGGGGGGAAGAATAATGAGGTCAAGCTTGTGCCTAAGACGTGACACACCCACACATACACACGCACACACACACACACAGACAAGGATTCAACTTTTACAACAATCAAGGAAATAACTCAATGTGATAGTAGAACACAAGCTTTTTTATCGTCTGCTTACACTTTCTCCTAATCAAGTTTTTTTTTTCCTTCTTCTTCTTCTTTTAATATAGTCGTCTTACAAGAGTTACATATATGATTACATTCACCTACTGCTTGCCTAACACACACACACACACACACACACCAAATTTCTACCTCCTCTTCAATCTATTCAATCAACGGACTATACTTCCTCATTAACTTCTTAACAGGGTCGTATAGTTCTCTTTGAATTACTTCGTCCCGTCTTTAATTACTCCTTTTTTTTACTCCTTATGATGTGCGTAACGAGCATCCCACTCCAAGGGTCTTTCTCTATTATTTCCAGATGAATGTAAAGTTTCCTCGGGGTGGAGTAGGACGTGAACGCCGCATTAAACAAAGTGAAAAAAGAAGGCAGAGCGTGTTATATGACATTAGTCTTGTTAAGGCTTTTAGTTCAATTTCCCTTTTCATAAACTCATCCCCACACACACACACACACACACACACACACACAGAGAGAGAGAGAGAGAGAGAGAGAGAGAGAGAGAGAGAGAGAGAGAGAGAGAGAGAGAGAGAGAGAGAGAGAGAGAGAGATGGGGTCACGAGTAAGGGTGGGATGGATGAAAAATGATACAATGAATGGAATGGATGAGAAGAACGTACGAAGTGGATGAGATGTGAAATCTGTCGTAACTATTGGCTGCCCGGGTGTGAGGGAAGGCCGGGGAGAGAGAGAGAGAGAGAGAGAGAGAGAGAGAGAGAGAGAGAGAGAGAGATGAAGGGAGGGAGTAGGTGGGCAAGTGGCATGGTAGAGAGAGCGGTGTAAGAGTGGGGTGTATGGGGGGGGGCTGGTGTAAGAGAAGGACGTGGTGGGGGATGAAAACAGTTGGAACGAATAACCTTGACTTCTTGTCAGCCCCGACTATCACCTCCCCGCACACCCCAACCACAAACGTGCACATCCTCTGTTCCCTCCACCTCCTTAACACATACCTCTTCTTACACCACTGCACACACACACACACACACACCCGATGCCATTCTACCCCCTCTCTCCCTCCTCCTCTCCCTGGGTCCTACCGCCACACTCCTGCATCTACCGCCCGCCCTTTGCCAGGTTGTCACACCATCCACATCCCTATCACCCGTGCTGCTTCACTACCACACCTCTGCCAGGCATCTATCTTCTAGCCGTGCCACACCCAGTCGTTACAGCCACACCACCTCAACTCGTGACCTTCCCTGCCATGTCTTCCACAAACACTCCATGCTTCCAAGATCCTTCCTCTATCCCTCCCTCCCTCCCTATTATCCTTTAGCTTCCTCATTTCCATGCATGTATTCCTTGCCTCTTACCTTCCCTCGCCGCCCGCCACGCCCTTAGCATCCCAGTGTTCGTCTCCAGTTCCCAATCTTATCACTCATTTCCACCACAACGTTGCACACCTAAACGCGAGTAAGTGGTAGGCTCGGTGCACCTTCAGCATGGCAAACTTTGTGGAACTCACCTCCGTGTTTGGGGAAGGTGTTTATTTGTTTCTCTCTCTCTCTCTCTCTCTCTCTCTCTCTCTCTCTCTCTCTCTCTCTCTCTCTCTCTCTCTCTCTGTTGTATATTTAAGTTATGTGACGGCTACTCTGCCACTCGCCTTGTGTGTATGTTGTCAACCTCTTTTGTTCTGGGAAATACCCACTTAAATAAGGCGCAATACTCAGATTTGTTTAGTTGTTTGTCTCTCTCTCTCTCTCTCTCTCTCTCTCTCTCTCTCTCTCTCTCTCTCTCTCTCTCTCTCTCTCTCTCTCTCTCTCTCTCACACACACACACAGACACAGACACACACACACACAGACACAGACACAGACACAGACACACACACACACACACACACACATAACCTACCTTGCAGGCTAGTCGTCGCCTCGATTGTTGTAGGAAGACAACTAACTTTCCGCGGCACACAACCTTCCTGTAAATTCAGGTCAAGGCGTCTTTCGAGGTATGGATAGGATGAGTGTCTGTTGTACTGAGAAGCTTGGCGGGACTCCTCAACACTGTGTAATGTTCGTCACGATTGTAAGTCAAAGTTGGACGTGAGAAAGACGGAAACCGATGTCCCGAGCGGAGCGTGCAGCTACCCACCTTCACTGGCTACACGACACTGAGTGGACTTTAACATTTTCTCCATCTCCTCGGGTCTCGGGCGGCGGAGTTGCCAAGTTATGTTTTTGTGGGGGCGGCAGGCGGGCGGGACCCAACCAGCCTCGTGCGCGCCGCTAACACTCCGCATCAGAGTCATGTTGTCAGGTTGTTAACAAAAAAGCAACGGTGAAATCCTTGAGTCGGTCACTAAATTAAAGTCATGAACCGATTGTGTTACGTCGAATTGAGGTAATACAGTGTACTCCAGTCATCTTGCCTTCCAGTTGACACACCTAAGGCCGCCAGAACCACTCCCCGACCACCAGCCGTCAAACACACCTACACCAATCCCGTTAACGACACCGGAATCACAGGTTATTCGACAGAAAATGCATATATTTTGAATGTTGAGCCCAGTTTTCTTGGAAATGAACCCAAGTCTAAGCCAATTCCAAAGTGCGGTACGTGGGTTTCCATGGCAACAGACGGTCATGTGAAGGAGATATCTGTCTGTGGAGGAGGGGAGAGGGAAAGGTGGGACGAGGTAGAGGAAAGTGCGAAGTAGGATGCGACACTAAGATCCAAAACACATCTCCTGTGACGGAAATGAGGAATGACAGGACAGACAGGCTGCTCTGAAGCTTCATTCTAACATCTGATGACTCTTCACCTTCAACTCCGGCAATTGATCCGCTACTTTTCCATGTTCCATTAAAGGCATTGAACTTACTTATAACTACTTTTTTTTTTTTACGCTTATGATGTGAAAAGAATAGCAGACGAGCGGCACCAACTAGGCTATCCTCTCATCAACTAACCTCACACCAACCCCACATTCTCCCCCAAACCTGTATGTGGTGCCAAGAGGAGTGTCTTGCCAACTGGTGGTGAAACAGACCTGAGGAAACCATCCTAGTTCAGTTTTTACCAATTGTTTCGTCACTTCATAAAATTGTATCAGCCACACCTACCATTTACACTCACTCTCGCCTTGCACGTTCATCCTCACCACCACCCAAGCCATTCACCCCTACCCACCTGCCCCTTCACTACCCACACCCACACCCACACACACACACACACACACACACACACGAACACGATACTCACAGTAACAACGCTTTCAACACATCCACTCCAAGCACACTCCTCTCACGTCAAGTTGCACAGAGAATTCCTGTTACACACATACAAAAAGAATATAGGTATTTGTTATGCTTACCTGGTGGAGAGCATGATTACATAAAACACACACACACACACACACACACACACACACACACACACACACACACACACACACACACACACACACACACACACACAAACACAGGCAAATCAAGTGTATCCCAAGAACTGCTGGCCTGAATGTTGAAATTCTATACTTGTGCCCTTATTCGCGATACATTTATGTGCTATATCTCATCTCACTGTCGTAACCTCATACCCTTGGTGTCTATAAGCACGCAACAAGCCCAACATTCAGAAAAGTGAGCTGAGTCATAAGTCATCTATATTTGTACGCTAAGGAAGATTAAGAGTATTACGTCATAGTGATGTTAAGTCGTTGAAGAGAGTTACCCTTACAAACAGTGCACAGTGGAATACAGGAAATCGGACTTTGGGATCTGCCTTACAGTAACAAGACCTAGAAGCTACTGTAGATGTATGCCCTTACACACTGGCCCCTCCACCCACACCCACACACCCACACCCACACCACACACACACACACACACACCGTAAGCGGGATTCTCAAACCAACACCGGGGCCTCACTTCCCACCTAACTTGATACAATAACACTAATCTAACTTTCCCTACTCAGCTTCCTCAAACTTAACTACAACTTAGCCACCAGAGCGTTTGGAGTTGTAGGTTACTTTATCGTAGCATCACGGAAAAGTTAGGTGGGTACTTTTGTGATAAAACTCCCTAACTTTTCATGGTGCTATCTATGATTTTATAAATATTCTAGTTATAGCAAAAAGGTATAGTGAAGCATCTTTCGTATATGTGTGTGTGTGTGTGTGTGTGTGTGTGTGTGTGTGTGTGTGTGTGTGTGTGTGTGTGTGTGTGTGTGTGTGTGTGTGTGTGTGTGCTGGCGCCAAGACGCACACATAGACGGTAGGAATAAATCAATATTTCCTGACGATACTCGCTTCCTTTCCTTCCTTGGCGTCCCCCTCCTCGCCGTCAATTCTCCTTCCCTGCCTGCTCCGCCTCCTCCCCCCTCACTTCATCTCTTCCCTCCTCCCTCCTTCCTTCCTTTACTAGCCATTCTCTCTTCCAGTCTTTTTCTCCCTTCCACATCTCCCTCCTGTCTCCCTCGCTTCTCAGTCAGTTCTCCCTCTTCCGGCTTTTTCTCTCCTTGTTCCTCCTCCTCCTCCTCCTCCTCCCCTTTCCTCTCCTCCTCCTCCTTTCCTCCTCCCTCCACCTAAACACAGGTGGCATCTCCGGAGGGAAGAAAGTGGAGGAAAAAAAAATCTTTATAGTCCTTACAATATAAAACTTTTGATAAATGCACAGCCCGAACGGCGCCCATTAGCATACATATGGATGACAATGAAAGAAAATACACACACACGGCTGAAAATTATTCTAAAATAAGATCCGAATTTAAAGCAGATTAAACTGATGGACAGCTCCCGGAAAACACACACATACAGACGCGCGCCAGTAAGAATGTATACTTTCAATGCATCTTTTTTTTTTTCCCCTTCCCTTTTGTAGCAGTTAGTCGAGGCTACACAGGGAAACTCCTCGCCTTGCGCCGTGCTCAGGGGAGGTTATTAGTGGCGGGGATGAGGCGGGGGGTAGGATAGTGGGGGAGGGTAGGACTCAGTGAGGCTTATCGCTACACACGAGTTGGGGGGAAGAAGGAGGAGGAGGAGGAGGAGGAGGAGGGAAGAGGTGATGAGAGGCGGGGAATGAGTTCGACGGAATGATTTGAAGGAGGGAAAGGGAGAGAGAGAGAGAGAGAGAGAGAGAGAGTACGGAGTGAGAAATGGAGAGAAGCCGGAATAGAGAGAAGGTCTTTAAAGAGTGGAGAAGGAAGTGAAAGAAGAAAGAGAGGGAAGTGGAATGAAGAAAGGAGAAAGCAAGGAATGGAAAGTGGAGAAGCAAGGCGAGAAAGCAAAGGGAGATGAAATAAGTATAGGTAGGAAGGGACGGAGGAAAGGGATGTGTAAACAGGAGAAGAAGGAAGGAAGGAAAGAGGGAAGGAAGAAAGGAAGAGAGGAAAGAAGAAAGAAGAAAGAAAGAAAGGAAGGAAGGGAGGGAGATAGAGAGGGATGAGGGATGTGAGATAAAGATGAAGGAAAGATGGAAGGAGGAAAGATAGTGAGGAAGGATGGGAAGGATGCAAGAAGAGAGACGAGGCAGTACAGCGCAAAGGAAGGGTATTGGATGAAGGAAGGGAGGGAAGGAGGGAAGCAAGATGATAGGAAGTGGGAGAGAGAAAGATAGTACTGAACGAAGAAGGGAAGGACACAGACAGCGATATAGACGAAGGGAGAAAGGAAGGGAGACAAGTGAATTTCGTGGTGACAGGAATGATGGAAACAGGATGTGATGTATGGTGAAAGGTATAAAAAAAAAAGGGGCGGGAATGGAAGGACAGAGCCATTTTGGGATGATGGAAGAGTATGTAGGTCAGGAAGGAGGGGACAGGCGAGGCAGAGGTGAAGTGGTGGAGGAAGGGAGCGGGCGATAGGCGAGCTGGCCGTGGTGGTGGCCAGAAGAGAGGTGGGGAGGAAAGACGTACACTATAAAATGGAAAATAAACTTGGACAATTAAAGCAAAACTTTCCCCCACTTTCAATACATTAATAACTTTGCAGGTGACTTCAGGTGCGGTTCAGGTGAGCGAGAGGGCGCGAGGCGGCAAAGTTTCCACACGCGCACTAATGAAAACCAAACTTGGTAAGGTTTATGAAAAATAATAAAGGTGGAATTTCCGAACACTTAACAGGAATTTAAAGTGTATAATGATGAAACGTTGCACAAAACTTAACTCAGAGGCTCAATCTTGTATTGTGGAAAAATTATAATGTAAAATGTTATATCAAACCTTGTAATTATGAAAAAGAAAGTGTATAACTATTCTAGTTGTTATTTGTATCGATAACATAACATGAGGTTCTTTTTATAAAAGAATTGGAACCTATAATTGCATTTACCTCACCTGTAATGGTATAATACTTCCCCTCCCTGCAGGTGTGCTTTCATGCGGTAATTCCTCAAATTTCCACCAGAAGGCGACTCACTGCTGTGATGCCGGTGAGTCATAAATTGCTTCTTGATGCCAAATATTCTACCGTCACGCGCCCAGCGGCGGCGGTGGCACGCAATACTACGCGAGGCTTGGCTCAAGTTAAGGTCACCAGTCAGATTAGGTAAGACTTATAACAGGAGGGGTGATGTGTGACCAGTCTGGTCATCCTAAGCTTTGTACCAAGATCTGGCTGGTGGAAAACAAGCTAAAGTTCCCAATCGTGATACATTTATCACCATTGTGAATTTTAGCTTGCTCTCTACTGTCATTTTCAGTTACCATTATCTATACTAAATAAAACAGGAAATCATACAAAGGCATGTATGAATAACACACGTACATGCAGAGAGAGGAGTGCCTGCAGGGTGTGTAGCGTGGCAACGTGAGGATCCTACACTAGTAATAGAATAAGCAGGCGAGTGTAATGTGTTTCACCACAACGGTCAGTTTCCTTCCTCTCCATACCACCTCAGTGTTATCAGAAACTCGCCTCGATGAATAGCTCAAACAGGTCTCATTACACTTTATGCTGGTGAAGGAGCTGCTCAGACTGAATATGGGTCATGGCTGGTGACCCTCCATGTTATTGATGTCGATGAAAAGGTCTTTGAGGGCCGGCAGGTGAGGGGGAATTACATCCTCCACACCTTTGTAGTTGCCGGCCACACACTAGGTGCTAAACCTCAACCGACAAAGTCACACAAACTGCCTTTGAAGTTATCATTGCCTTGCCTAAGAGTACCACTCCTTACAGTTTGAACCTCGTGTTATTATTTCTATTTACATACATACAATGGATCTATGAATGGAAATGGAGACGCAACCGTACAACATGTTATATATAAATGTATGCGTGAGCCCCCAGCGGTGAATCCAGAGGGAAGAAACATCTCGCCTCCACAGATAACATTGAAGTCTTATAAACATATCAGACGTATACCACAACCAAGGCATACAAAAAAATATATATACAATTAAATAGCAACAACAATAAAAGCTAGATTAATTACCTTAGATAATCTCCCACTGACAATCAATCAATCAACAACTCCTCTGACATCATCCGTAAGGGCAAACAC
>JAPQNM010000013.1:4368209-4370709 GCA_029783475.1 Metacarcinus magister | reverse complement strand
ACTGGTGTAAGGCATCGTGTTGGCAGCAGAAACGGAACAGGATATCCCAGAAATAACGAGGAATAAATTAAAATAAATATGTACCTATATAATTATCGCCTTGAGGTGAATTTAAGCAAAACAAAAATCAATAATAGTTGGACAAACAGAGAGATGATGTAAGAAGGTCATCACCCTCAGTGCAGTAAAACAAGAGAGTTCAATTAGAATACCGAGCTATGAATCGACTAAGCAGTCAATTAGGCTGCCAACTATTTAATTGGCTCTAAGTACAGGAAAAAGACGCAAATGCTGTTTTCTTAAAAAATAAATTGTTTATGACAAACAAATGAGTGTTTAAGAGTTGGCAGACATTAATATTTCCATAATAGAGGGAGAATACGTGATACATGAAGGTGATTTGGTTATACAGAAAAGATATCTCAAGGAAACCACAACATTGGGAAGAACGAAGTGAAGAATGACGGAGGGGAACGCCTTGGCTAACTTATGACAGCTGATACTAGATGACGGAGGTGGTGAAGAACAAAGAGCTCCGATATGCAGGGCGGCACAGATGAATCCTGCATGAACCTGGTCTGAGGGGAGTGTGGATATCCCCTTCCGAAGAATCTCCACCCTCATGTATAATCCTCTTGTTCTAAAGAAGATCAGTGTCCCTAAAATTGTTGCATAGCACCACCTGTCGCCATTGTTATCAGTGATGCATTGACTGACTTCCTCTGTACACCCTCTCGCTTTGTGTCTTATCTCTTCTTTCTGTTCTTAACTAAATACTAATTCTTGATCATTGACTTAATGAACATTTTACCAGCAGCTCACGCACTGCAACATAACTTTAATCTACAGGATCTGTCATAAGTCTTCAGCTTTAACACTCACTGTCCTGACATAAATCGTTCGTTGCAGTTATTCCTTGAAAACCTTTAATTATAACACTATATTTTTATGGATTATGTTGCACTCCTTCGTCTACCACTGTATAGAGAGTACATCTCTAACTTACGTATAGGAAACACCACTCGTACATAACAGTTAAAAATGGGAGAGTTGTCCTTCAAATTACTTTCTCACACTAAATCACAATGTTACATCTCTTGCTCTCTTTTATATCCGTTTTCATTGGTGAAGCTTTTTAGTTTTATCTTGTTTGCTGCAAGCCTCCTGTGGATGCTTGTTGGGTATTCATGTTCAATTATAGTTACATTTGTTCTTGGTAACAAATATCAGCCAATATTTGTTTGAATTTTTTCTCGGTATTGGCAAGATATGAAACACTAAATATTATTTCTTGTTTGTCAACCTTCCTACGACTTGAACTTTAAAAAGGTTTTTTGATTGCATCACATTACGATGTTGCAAATTTTTGGAATATAATTTTTGGAGCAATAATCTTTATAATCTGCCTCTCTGATAGCAACCAATGGTAAAACTGTTCACGAATATACAAATGACAGAAATTCATAAAAAAAAAAATATTGGTACAGTTCAGGAAAAATCTTATATCAGTATTCCTTGACTTCTTCAATCTGTCGTTAACCTTTCTTGCAAGAGATTCATCTGGTAAAGGACACTGATAGAAAGCTTTTTATACTATTTAAAACTATTAAGAGTACAGAACATATTCTTCAGAGACGAATGAAGCAATATTTTAGCAGACTTATGTGCTGGATTGGATATGTATGTACCCAAACACCTATTATTCCTCAAAAAAGCACTTCTACATATCCTCCTTTCATTCTTATATCAATTTTTTTTTCTAACCCAAAGCTATGTTCTTATAGTCATCCATAAACTTAAATTGACACCTTCCATTTCTCCACCGTTAATGGCAAAAAAACCTAGTAATCCCCTACTTCTTCCCTTTGCCCATTATACACTTGTCTCCCCTTTCCCTTTCACTGTCTACATCCACAAAAACAAGCTATATAAAGCTCGTACCCTGCAAAGCTGCTCTTGAGTACAACTGGTTGATACTCCATTACAACCCTCCACACCAATAGTAACCAATAGTAACCAATAGTAACCAATAGTATGGTACGAGAGAGAGAGAGAGAGAGAGAGAGAGAGAGAGAGAGAGAGAGAGAGAGAGAGAGAGAGAGAGAGAGAGAGAGAGAGAGAGAGAGAGAGAGAGAGAGAGAGAGAAAGAGAGAATATAGTAAGTTACTCTCGTTTCTGTACCCAGCCACTGCAATCAGTAATGCTTCCATGCAGCAGCAGTAAGGATGGCAGTCGTATAATTATTCTACTAATTACAATCGACAATACATACTCAGGATGCTTTCTCCTCACCGGCGTGTCGGCCTCCCTAGAGTGGAACCGTCCTTCAGGTAAGACATGACTTGTGTTTTGTGGTGGTAAAATGTTACTTCCTGGTGCCGAGAGACTTCACTGCCCCGCCCTTCTCCTTATTGTATAATCACGCTGATTATATGGAGATAATAGATATAGAAGCAGCAACAGCAGAGTAGCAACAACAACAACAACAACAACAACAACA
>JAPQNM010000013.1:4360709-4363209 GCA_029783475.1 Metacarcinus magister | reverse complement strand
CAAAGCCTAATGCTGAGGTGAAGATTCAACAAAGACAGCTACGTGGAGGAGCAGAGGTTCTTTCCACTAACAACACACGAGTACACAACAATAACTTGAAGACACAGACGCAAGTAACAGTGGACATTATCCTGAACTAGATAAGAAGACCAAGGCAGTGCGTGAGCTGAAACTCACATGGACAAAACGTGACCTAAGGGATTAACTGCCTCATATCCATGAATGTAACTTTTTAAAGTACCAGAACTTCAGTCCACATGACAGCTTATAAAACATGATCATATCATGGTTGAAATATAGAAGTATGCAATATCTAAAAGTTATCAAGATCCTGTAATTACAATGGAAGAGTTGAAATATTTTATTCCTGTTCTTATTCTTCAGGATAATATATCAAGTGAGACACATCTATTCATATTCAGATCAAGGCATTCTTGCACTGTAAAATCTGATAATAATGTAGTAGGAGTTAAGGAGACTTATCAATTGATCAAATTATTTTCATGAAATGCTTGCAAACTTGTTATGTACTGACAACTTGAAAAAATACCATAATGATACAAATTCACAAGAAAGGTGACACCAAAGATCCAAATAGACTACTGGCCAATAAATCTAACGTTTGTTGTATACGAGCATTTTACAAAAGTTATCATAAATAGGATTACTGTAACGCTTGATTAAAAAAGCAAACAGGATTCTGTAGTGGTTATTCAACTATTGACTTCATCCATATTAAACAAGTAGCAGAAAAAATAAGCAGAATACACACAACCACCGTGCATGGCTTTCATATACAATGGAAAAAAAGCTTGGACTCGGTGGAAACCTTAGTAGTTATGAAAGCGCTCGGGAAACAGAGAGTAGAGGAAATATAGGTGAAGGTATTAAAAAATATCTATAAGTTTTTTCTTACATGCATATCCTTTACACCTGTGGTTGAACTTATTTATCTATTAATATATTTTTATGAGAGAACAAAAAGAAAAATGTAATACTCTTGTGGCACACTTACCCTATTTTTCATTATAACAACAATATAAAAATACACACACACACACACACACACACACACACACACACACACACACACACACACACACACACACACACACACACACACACACACACACACTATTCTTTACTAAGATGGTCCAAAAGCATTCAAACTCAAATTGCTTATTCTAACGAAAATCAACAATAATTAATCGTAATCAGTCACATTGCAGCAAAATAAGTAGCAGTTACAATTTACAACAGTTCCATTACACAAATCTACATATTCAACACATTTCCTCGGATCCCTTAGACTTGGATGATAATGACACACGAGTGAATCACGGAACATTGATTGGAAGTCACTACTTTTTGATGATAAATATTTTGTGTGTGGTTATTCACGATATGAGGACAACTAACACTCATTGTATTAGGCCAAATACTTTCTTCCATCAATCAACTAATAATTACTGTCAACATGTACCATTTCTGCCGAAGATTTTAACACTCCCAAAAACTCAAAAGCAGATATTTTTTTCATTCTGTAAACTATAATACTACTGCCAAGGTGATGAGTAAGATATAGAACACACAAGCCTTACCCTTAACACACAAATAAGTGGCAACATAGTTTAATGAGTACCTACCTTGAGGCGTCACTGGTTGCCGCTACGAGTTCACTGGTGTGGTGGTGGTGGTGGTGGTGGTGGTGGTTGTGGTGGTGGTGGTGGTGGTTTTGGTGGTGGTAGTGTTGCTGGGGCAGGTACGAACGAGGCTGACACTTCGCGGCGCTACTGAAAGGTGGAAAACAGAGGCTATCATAGTTATCTGCTGCTTGACTGTATATTTTAAAGTAATTTTGTTTATCTTTCTGCGAAGGGCTCTCGTTTTCCTCCAAACCTCATCCCCATCTTCCCGGAACGCCCACTTCACGCTGCTTAAGAGTTGATGGTTAAGGTAATCTTGGTGCAGTGAAGAGCAACAAAATCTTCATTGGTGGGAGTAAGGTTGTAACGGATGAGAAAGTAATCAGGAATTTTGAACATTTTCCAGGAATTGATAAGACCTGGGAATTTTGGGGAATATAGGGAATTTTCACTCAAAGTTTTACATCAATTACACTTTTTTTTTTCTCATTCTTCTCATTAATGACATTGGGCAATAACTTTGGTCACACTGACGCTGCTCAACCACACACACTAGACAAACAACAATCACACACTGGACACACAACAACCACACCTCACAAGTAAGATGTGATGTGCGTGTGTATATGATCTTTCTTCCCTTCCGTTGATTGGACTTTCAGGTGATCTTTATGTGGCAGGTTTATATTCTGAAGGTGATTTGTAATGACTTAGGAATGACTCTATACTGGGATGAATAGATCTAACTGTAACTGTAACTATAACTGTAACTGTAATTGCAACGAGCATTAGTTTATTCATATTTTCCCCTGTACTTTCATAATAACAACTATTCAAATCAATGAGACTTGTAT
>JAPQNM010000013.1:4355709-4358209 GCA_029783475.1 Metacarcinus magister | reverse complement strand
ACGTAGGAATAATATAAAAGTAAATGCAAAAACTGACCGTGCACTGTTCTGTAAAAATAACTAAGATGAGAAGATAAAGGTGCGTCTAAGTATAAGGTAACTGGACAACACGAAAACACTGAAGAAGAAAAAATAAGTTAAGGAAAGGAATAATGGTGAGATAAGTTACGAGAAGCAGTTAAACAAAAAGGGGAAGCATAAGTGAGGAACATTAAGAGAAATGTTCCTGAGACGGTAAAGAGTAAAAGGAAACGAAAATAAATGGCGTACGTGCAAAAGAAGCGTGAAACGAGTGACTAAAAGAAAGTAAAACGAGGGTGGAAAGAAATAAGAGTGAGATGCATATAAAAAAGGATAAAAGATGATTTTGGAACAAAGTACGGAAGGAAAGGGGAGCCGGATGGAACAATGGCAGGGATGAAGTGTAGAGTGATAATAGAAGAAAGGTTGGAGAGAATAAAGAAAAATTACGAACTACATAACTTGAGAAACTGATGAATGTGGATGATTAAATAAAAGTACTCTGGTAGTGACATGTACAGGTATGAAATAGGATTGGGGAAGAATAGGTGAACAAGGCGACATTATAAAGCAGTAAGTTGTCATTTATCAGGTCAATTGGACAGTTGAAGTTTATGAAACCATGAGACTGAGAGTGGATAACAGCTAATATCTTGAAATATGGAAGGGAAGAAGTAATTGAATGGATGTCTTTCATGTACAACCTAGCTTTGATGGAGAGGAAAATGCCTAGACACTGGAGAATGGCAAATATTGTTTCGATCTACACAGGACGAAGAGACTTAATTGGATGTGTTAATTACAAGTGAATTAGCTAGCTGTTGAAAGAACGCAAAGCATTATATAAAAAGGAAAAAATGATTACAGAAAGTGATTGATTTAGAATAAGTAAGGATCTATAATAAGATGATGTGAAAGAATGTTAGCAAAGGATCAATAAGATGATGTGGGAAAATACGACCAAATGAAGAAAATCAGTAATGCTTTCATGGCTTTGGATAAGACATAAAGCAAGGTAAACTTAGAAGCATGAGGCATCGTGGGACGTGTTGACGGTATATGGAGTGAGTTCAAATTGACGATGAACTGAAAACATTGCGTAGAGATGTAAATATGTAAATACAAACTACATATGTTAAAACTATTGAAGCAGGATTGAGTTGTGTTACCGTGGCTGTTCAATCAATTTATGGATGGAATAGTAAGACAAATTATAAAACAAGGATTAGTTATGTTGGAGTGAAGACGATAAAAGGGGATACAAATTGGAAGTTGAATACAGTTAGGTTTTCATTTGACACTGAAAAAAATAATAATAAAGTGAAACACATAATTTTGCAGATCTGTACAAAGTAAGAGAGTGCTTGAAACATGACAACATGAAAGGAGACACAAGAGACACACGCTCGCAGGAAAGAAAAGAGGTAGGATCATTAAGGTGTATAATAAAAGAAACAAGAGAGAGAGAGAGAGAGAGAGAGAGAGAGAGAGAGAGAGAGAGAGAGAGAGAGAGAGAGAGAGAGAGAGAGAGAGAGAGAGAGAGAGAGAGAGAGAGAGAGAGAGAGAGAAAAAAAATTGATGAAATATGCAAGGAAAAAATGTTTGGAGAAGAGTTGGTATAGACTCCCCTGCAATGGCTACTCCCTTGAAAGGAGTAGCAAGGAACAAACGTCAGTGAAAAAAAAAAAAGATGTAATAGATAGACAGATAGATTAGTTAGATCAGTTTACATTATGCAGCTTAACTATCTTGTAAATGTTATACATCTGTTTTACGGTTTCATTTCCTGATGCAGATGACAAGGACAGAACAACATGCCTCGGCTGTCATTATATTTACAGGACAAAGAGTGATAATCATTGTTCTGCTGCTAACCGACGCCTACTTATCGTAATAACTCCGTGATCTGTTATCTCAGTAGCAGGGACATCTGCCAAAAAATTTTCAGTTTCAAGATTTTTTTTCTTACACAATAATGCCAATGACCTGCCCATACGAGTGTGTGTGTGTGTGTGTGTGTGTGTGTGTGTGTGTGTGTGTGTGTGTGTGTGTGTGTGTGTGTGTGTATGTATACACACACACACACACACACACACACACACACACACACACACACACACACACACACACACACACACCATACAAAGAGTTTAGTGTACACAAAGTACATGTATCAAAATCATTAATACAATAACTACAATCAATGACCTGAGACTGTGAATAACTCACATCCGACTTCTTTCAAACAGATTTTTTTGAAGGCTGTATTTGTATTTTTCACTCTAAGTGTGTAAACGTCTTACCAGCATGACACTCTGCTACGTTGGAACAAGAAAATAAAAGTAAAATAAAAGTAAAATAAAAGTAAAATAAAAGTAAAATAAAAGTAAAGTCATGATGTATAATTGACTCCTAAGTACTTTTCAAACCGGTTTATCGGTTGTTATTTTGGTACCTCGACCGCGTCCTGCGATCAAGT
>JAPQNM010000013.1:4340709-4350709 GCA_029783475.1 Metacarcinus magister | reverse complement strand
TACCAGTAGACAGAACGCAAGACTGTTTTGATCGAGGCGTGATTAAGGCCAACATAGTAATTTTATTTTGCTCCCCGACGGCATGGATCCAGTTGTAAGATTTCAATATATATTTATGAAATGGAGATATGTGTCATCCAATATCCAGGGTATTGCGTTACAGCGGGACCGGATGAATTAATTATTAAAGATTTATAATGGATTCAACCTGAGTTATTACATTAAATCATGCGTGTACGGTCCAGCACGTGATATACCGTCGCGATTAAAAATAGTATGTATGAATTCTTCCTCATACATACATATAAATATCAAGGTTTGAAATATTGGGGTGTGTGTGTGTGTGTGTGTGTGTGTGTGTGTGTGTGTGTGTGTGTGTGTGTGTGTGTGTGTGTGTGTGTGTGTGTGTGTGTGTGTGTGTGTGTGTGTGTGTCCTACAAAGCCATGCCTTGAAAATTACTGTCCTTCCCAACGCAGATTTTCGCGTCACAGTCCACGCGTCACAGAGCATACAGCGCAAGTATCTCTCCGCGCTGATTCACGAAACTCTTAAACCTCACTCCAGAATAGAGGATAGAGGATGTGTGTGTGTGTGTGTGTGTGTGTGTGTGTGTGTGTGTGTGTGTGTGTGTGTGTGTGTGTGTGTGTGTGTGTGTGTGTGTGTGTGTGTGTGTGTGTGTGTGTGTGTGTGTGTGTGTGTGTGTGTGTGTGTGTGTGTGTGTGTGCGTGTGTGTGTGTGTGTGTGTGCGATGAATACTATATGCAATGCAAGAAAGATAAGGGACATGTATGGAAGGCAGAAGAGAAAAGTGTAGAGAAGGTTAATGACCTTCTTCGAGGGCACCAGGAGACGCTCTTGTTTGTCTTGGTCTGCATCTACAATGGAGTCATCACTGCAGGTCTGTCTGGTGACAATGCTAGGTATTTGCCGAGCCAGGAACGTTTTCGCGAAGATTATTCAACCCTAAGAAGGGATGAATAGAAAATTGGAAATCGTTACGGAAGACAGTGTCGCGTCCCCTTCGTTAATCAATACACCGGCATGTGAATAGGCAATAATGACAAATTTGACACTGACTGGTATCTCAAGGACGACGTTAACAAACACCAAATACTTTAGGAACAATAAATTTCCACACGTCAAGGACAAACAACATTCACAATACAGGTCCACAGCCCCACCCCCCTCCCCCCTTCACCACTCAGAGCAATGAACCTCAGTATATGAATAGACAAACACGGTACTCAAAACAATGGAACTATGAATCGGTGACATATTGTTTCCATTCACTTCAGAAAGGGTGGGAGGACAGCTGCGAGCGCTCCTCAGACGACAAGAAGCTATTCACGACCGTTGACTTGAGACTCACCATTAAGGCCTATCGCTCCTTACTCCACTAGGCTCAAGCTGCTCTGCTCTGCTCTGCCCTATTTCCTTTCTACGTTTCACTCGTCATTCATATACATGCTATTGTTATTGATGATGTTGTTGCAATCATCATTATCATCATTATTAACACTCAAGAAACCTGGTGTATACAAGGGTGTTGACCAGGAATGACTTCAATTGTAATCATCGTAATGAGGCAGCGCCGCTTGTCTCTGGAGGACTCGACATTAATTAAAAGTCAATTGGAAACTGTTAAAGGCATATTCAGTAGTGCGTGAGGTGAGCTTCCCAGTGATGTAGATGATATTGGGAGGAAACATTGATATGGCTTCGGCAGGTTATTACATAAAGTTAGGGTAATAATCTTTTTTTAGAGGTCTGATGGGTTTGCCCACCCTAAGCTAGGAAGCTATCACGTGACGTTTAGTTAATAACACTATAAGAAGTAAGAAAATCAATACTGTCTAAGGATATTTTTTGTGGAAAAGCGCTGGGAATGCAGTTTCCCACTAGATCCCCAAGTTTGCTGCTGAGGGGAGAGGGGATGGGGATGAGATGTGAATGTAAGGTATATTTTCACCAAGACGACATTGAATATCGATGTGCCAAGCTCTATGGGTCACGGACAATACTATACTGTCCACGTGATGGTATTGGCAGGTGGAGTGCAAGAGGAGTCACGCAAGTCATTCAAGTCACTGGTTCTGAAATTGAAGATACGACTGACACCTTAAACCACGATCGTAACACAGGTCAGTTGCCACCGGAATGGACATTTATCTGTGCACTCAAGAGGATCACAATGGTCACCGAAACTGGAATACACGCACTTCATCTACCTGTTTTTTTTTGTGTAGTGTGTGTGTGTGTGTGTGAGAGTGGGAGAGAGAGAGAGGGTGAGAGAGAGTGAGAGGAGAGAGAGAGAGAGAGAGAGAGAGAGAGAGAGAGAGAGAGAGAGAGAGAGAGAGAGAGAGAGAGAGAGAGATACTCGACCGACACATATTTATGAAAGGGACAAGGAACCAACTTCACGGTTAGTACTGAGCACAATGGAGTATGGTGATGAAGCTGCACTGGTACATTTGTCACCACACTGAGCCACACCACAAGGGGTTTTGAGATGAAATGTCTGGGCGATGGAAATGTTTGAGTCTTAAATTGTCAAGTGTCGAAAAGTTCCAAGGACCAGATGGTCTGGTGCCGAAATGACTTGGTGATGAAATGACCTGAGTACCAAACGCCTGAACATCAAACAACCTGCACCTCACCATGACTAAAGGCATTCATTATCACTGGAGAGGAGCACACACCGCTCACCTCATCAGAGGATAACACTAACACGGTCTAACCCACTATGCACGAAAACACATAAACATTCAACAACCTTGCTTTTTTAAGTTTTAACACAGCAGTTTAAAATTTATGACCCATTCGTTTTGCAAAAGCACCACCACCACCAACCCTCACTACCACCACCACCACCACCACCACCACCAGCGACGGCAGCCAACTGTAGCAGCGGCAGCGGCCATCCTTTGGGGGCTGTCAGGATGAAGCATCACCCTCCAGCCCGTGAACCTCGGCGTTCCCGCAAATCCCACTCACGAGAACCATCCATCCCGCCACCAGACAGTCGGGGGCGTTGGGAAGGGCGTCATTACCTGGCCTGGCTCCTCCCTCCCCCTCGCTCAGGAGTGAACATCTTTTTCAGCACATACAAAAATACAAACACTTTTATCTGACTTGTAATCGCACCCCACCTGGTGTTAATTGTAACTGTGTGAGGTGATGCGTTACTATTCTATAATTACATTGATAGACGAGCGAGAGTTAGTGTGGCAACAGACCTTACACTGACCAAAACAGTGAACCATAAAGTTCAGACACGCTCACCCCTTCTTCATACAAACACATAAACACACACACACACACACACACACACACACACACACATACATACACACACACATACACACATACACACACACACACACACACACACACACACACACACACACACACACACACACACACACACACACACACACACACACACACACACACATTTGATACAGAAAAGGAAAAAAAAGTGTAAGGTGAAGTACGTTTGTTCCAGTTTCGGTAACCAATGTTATCCTCCTGAGTGCTTGGAGTGCACAGAGAAATGTCACATTTTCAATCACATGGAGCTGTTTAAACCGTATAACCCTGACTCAAGTAGCTTGATTTTTCAAATCCACACTTCCCCAAAGATGAATAAGTTCAACTATCCTTGCTCCACCTTCCGTGACCTCACCCTCACTCTGGTTTGGCCACGTGAGTCACAAGTATAGAAACAGCATCTGTGTGATTTTTTCTATCCAATGAAGATGACAGTGGTCACTGAAACTGTTTGGAATATAATAATTTTGTCAACTATGGTGGGTTTTCTTTTCCATCGTTGATTATCACTGCCACTTTAAAGGTACATAAGATCAGCGTGAAAATATCAATAAAAAAGGGGTCACAAAAGGCAATAATATTTCTTCTAAATTGATCACAGCGATATTAGAGGAAGTTTTGAAGAACTTAGAATAGGAAGAGACAAGAATTTAGATAAATGGATGAACTACAGCAGATGATTTTGTAATTGCACAGAGAAAGTTAAAAAAATGAAAGAAAAGGTCTTAAGATAAACATGAAGAAAAAAAACTTGGGATGGGATGGAGTGTTTTTTGTAGACAACATAATGTTATGAAGAGTAAGCTCCCACAATAACTAAGAAAAAAAGTTTACAAACAGTGCAACTTACCAGTAGTAACATGTGGATCTTAAACATGAAGTCTTAAGATTCAATATCCAAAAATGAATGGAGAGAAAATTATTGAAATAATATGGAGAGATAAGAAGAGATTATCATGGCTTAGAGACCACACCTAAATCGAAGATATCCTGATAACAATCAAAAGAAAAAAAGGATATGGGCAAGGCACGTCATGTACCGAAGAGATAATAGATGGATACTAGTAAAGAAGTATGGTAGAGGCATGTGTCCTGCAGTGGACTCATAGATGTTGCTGCTGCTGCTGATGATGATTCATATATGTGAATGTCTCTCATATTACAAGGATAAATATTTTATGGAACAAATTCTTAACAACAAACGTTACACATTTATCTTATCAATGTACATCATCTGCCCACTCATATTTATTAAATTCCCTCTCCTACGCCTTTATAAAGTTAGTTCATATTCCTGAAAATATCATTTATGATGATGCAAACAATCAATGAGAGAGAGAGAGAGAGAGAGAGAGAGAGAGAGAGAGAGAGAGAGAGAGAGAGAGAGAGAGAGAGAGAGAGAGAGAGAGAGAGAGAGAGAGAATCGTGAAACGAGTAGTATGGTAAGAGTTGTAATGTAATGTTGTAAATAAGTAGTCCAACGAGGAGAGCTGCTTGCGCCACCTGCCCAGCGTGCCACCTGGCCCAAGCCTAGATAGGTGGGCGCGGTCAGCTGCAGGGAAAAACCAAGAGATATCAACACAAACTTGAGAAACAGAGAGAGGGAGAGAAAGAGAGAGAGAGAGAGAGAGAGAGAGAGAGAGAGAGAGAGAGAGAGAGAGAGAGAGAGAGAGAGAGAGAGAGAGAGAGAGAGAGAGAGAGAGAGAGAGAGAGAGAGAGAGAGAGAGAGAGAGCTAGTATAAAAATATCCACACCATTCATACGATAAATACATAAATATCGTGAACGTATGAGAGTCAGTACATTAGCCTGCTTCACCCCACCCTCACCTGCCTCCTGG
Organism: Metacarcinus magister; assembly: GCA_029783475.1. NCBI lineage: Eukaryota > Metazoa > Arthropoda > Malacostraca > Decapoda > Cancridae > Metacarcinus > Metacarcinus magister. The sequence goes on along the minus strand of JAPQNM010000013.1, from coordinate 4,345,538 downwards.
CCTCATTGCCATGGATGCAAACACAAACACCCGGGAATAGCCTCGATACCAAATGCTTCACCTCCTCAAGCAGGTGAAGTAATAGATGTATATATTTATTCTTTGGTACATCTACAGTTGGGTCATATGGTGCCGGAAGACAACATAAGACCAGTTAGAGACACATGCACTGGTAAGGCGAGGAGCTGCAGCAAGGCAACCCTTTTGTGGTGAGCTGGAAAGTCAAACCATTCTTCAGAAATATCGAAATTGAAATGGATAAACGCAGATGCATGTAAAATATGTTGTAAGGCTCCATTGCCCTGAATACTCACTCGTCTACGTACAGTGACTTGTTCTGCAAGCATGAAAAAAATTACCTTTCTATTTACGAAATCGAATAACTTAAGCGAACAACTGCTTGTGATCAGCACTTGTATACATTTTCTGCTCTTCCGCGTTAGTAATTGAACGACATTTTGTACATAGAATGAAACAGTGACGCTAGTATGTAGGTCATTATTGTTATTTTGTCAAGTTAACACAACCTCAACATTATAAACACAACACTTAATTCATAGCAAACATCGGAATTTTTTTTCTGCTTCCTCCATCCTATTGTGTGTTGATTTAGGATCTCAGGATATAAATATATATAATTACATATAAATATAAATAATTACAATATCGATAACAAATATAGTAATAATAATAATGATAATAACATCGATAATAATAATAATATAAATTATAATAATAATAATAATAATAATAATAGTAATAATAATGATGATAATAACAACAATAGCAATAATGATGACAACTAAAAATAACAAAAATTCATACATTGCCATTTTCAATCCCCATAAACTCAAATCCTCCACTAACAGATGTAACCTTGAAAACAATCATTATTTTTATTCCCCAACTTTCAAGTGACTACCTACTACACACGTCACTCCTGATCAGTCCTTCAGTATGCTTTTCAACGGGAAAGGTTTCATGTTAACCTTTGCGCCTTCCTCCGAGATGCTGATTCTATGCAAGGGTTTTATGCCCGTGTTTTGGGGTGGTGGAGAGGACTTCTAAACAAAGTGGAATGAAATGCTGTTCGTCTCATCAATTTGTCTTTAACATACTGTCTGTTACTTCTCATGGTTTACTGCAGTGTTGTATCTCTTGCCATCTTCTACCACTCCCTGTTATGGTTGCCGCTGTTCTAAACTTGCGAACTTCATACCTTCCCCCTACCCGTGGCCTCGATATATGTTGCCACCTTACCAATGCAAGAATTAACTGATATCTTCAGTTTTTCGCGCTTTCCACTGGTAAAATGTCCTATTCTACATTTTTCTTAGCTTTCTTTTATTTGAATGCCTTCATGAGAGTAAGGTTAAGACAGCATGGAAACTAAAATTCCGAATTGCAATAACCATGATTTTATGCTTTGCTATATATTACTCTTGACGAGTGAGTCTCCTTTTCTTGGACAAATAAAAGCAGTCGCCTCTCTGTCTGTTGTTTTCTAATGTTATCATGATTTTGTTCGCGAGTTTGAACGTGAGCTTTGTATGTCACTGTAATCAACATATTCACAGCTTGTTGAAACTTCATGGCGGAATAACGGCTTCTAATTCTTCCTTTCTTTACCAAGGTGCATGCCATGAAGCACACAAAGACTGTGTGCGCAAGATCAGGTCCTAGACGATGACGTTAATAATGTCTATAGTTTTTTTTTATCAAATTAAACCATTAACTAATAACTGAATGTGTTCCATAAACATAGAAAATTATATTAGGTTGGCAAATTCACACCATAGAAGCTTCGTATCGGAAGAAAAAAAAATTAATGAAGATGGGATATGCTATATGGAGAAGATACCGGCAAAAGTGCTGCTAAGGGGAATCTTTCTTTGTTAATAATCTACTTGCAGTCCAATATTAAACGTGCACCGTGCATACGTTCAGTGTTTCGTCTGTATTTGTGCTGATTACTGTTTGGCCTCCGTAATGTATTAATTTTCTATTTCAGCAGAATTGTAATTGCAGTAGTAATTAATAAGTGTGAATATTTATTCTAATTAGAATTGCGCTGACAGGATATGAATACACTTATTATGATTTCCTATCACAATTAAGCTACATGGCACGCAGCTGTTGTAATTACAAATATAACAGTTGTATAAAAAAAAATCGTAAATATTGGGCAACATTCCATAGCCATGAAAGGTTAACAATTTACATGATTTAGACTTTACATAATTCAGGAAGCAAGACATTATAATATCCTCCAATAACTATTTCCCTGAATATGTAACATTATTCTAAGTTGCTACTAAGGTTGTTTTGTACATAGCGGAAACACCATGAACAATTTTCAATCATCTCTTTGGTAATCAATTTTCAGTCAGAATAAATCAGCCATAAATGGTAACTTTTTTGTAAGCATTTCGAATAGTCATGCGCATGTTTTCAAATAATCATCAACCTTTGTGCTGCAAGTAAGGGAAAAAATTAAGGCCAGCAGCACATTCATTTAAATATGAAAGAATCGCTCACCCCACATGACCAGGTGCCGATCATTTGTGATTTCTCCTTCTAAGCAAGACATTTTAGTGGTTCGCAAGGTATTTATTCTAGCAAATATTTTGATTATCTTTATTGTTTATGTGAAGATTGTTTCTATATATATATAAAAAAAAAGGCCAGATATGCGTAAGAATCTGATAAAACAGTTAACGAAAAAACATTTAATTGAAAATCTAACCTATTTGATCGTAACTAAGAGTTTTTTATTTAAAGTTTTTGACTTCAGGAACTGGTTGACAAAGTGACATGAATAATGCATCTGTTATACAAATATACATACTCTTGACGTGAAGAGTTGCAAATAAAAACTCTGAATCAAATAGAAGAATTGTAATAATCATGATTAAAATGACGCAGAGCTTTCCTTACCTTTTTTATCATTATTATTTTTTATTTATTTACGGGAAGCATTTTACTCTATACTCTTAATATATATATATATATATATATATATATATATATATATATATATATATATATATATATATATATATATAAACCTTACCTAAATAAATTTGAGATACAGATAAATCGATTTGGAAGAGGCTGTGCGATATGAAACCATGAAGAATGTCTATAGTTTAAACACCCAGAGAGTAATGGTACGGAAGCTTCCCTCATCAGCACCACAATGACCTCTGATGTTGTATACCACTTTTGTTGACCTGTCACGTAGTAGGTAACAGTTATTGTTAGTTTGTGTTGTGATTGTGGTGGTTGTTGTCAATATCATTAGTATTAGTATCAAATATTTCTTCTATTCACATTATATAAAAGTAAGAAAGCAGCCTTAAAAATCCATGTTCAAGTCAAGGCTGGTTTTCAAAAGGGTTTATATAACCAATTGAAATAGGCAAATGGTGCACACGAACGGTTTTCTTTTAATTTACCGATACATAAGTACACACACACACACACACACACACACACACACACACACACACACACACACACACACACACACACACACACACACACACACACATTGAACAAAAATTGTTCCTCAACACTGTATACTACCATAATTTTGCAAAAGACAAAATATGCAGCTTATATATTTATATGTATGATACAATGAGTTCAGTAGCAACTTATATCGATCCAACTAAAATAAATAGTATATCAAATATTCTTTCTTGCATACACAATAACCGAGGTAACTTCAGACAAACGCACGTTGTGGATCGGAGCGGGTTTCAAGATCCAATATCTGTAGAATTACATAGACATCTAGAGGAGGTTATTTTGATCGCTTCTATTAGACTTAATCATCGATGTCCAAATATGATAATTTTTTAAGTTCTTCACATAAAAATTTGTGTACATTTTCAAAGAACTGTTCATCAACCTCTGTGTTGTATGCAAGGAAAATGGTTATACGTATAGGCTTGTATAAGATCTATAACTTAGAATCAACAACTGAACACAGTGGCGCCACATGAAAGACTGCTGTGATCCAGTCAGTAAGCTTCATCGTAAAAAGTAATTCATAATCTAACGTTGTTTTGGCTAACTTTAACAAAAATTAAGACCACATATGCCTAGTAGCAATGGTTGGTAAAACGAAGTTTGTGGGAAAAAATTAAAAAATTGTAGTAATCTTAATAGTTAATTAAAACCATATAAAACATTTTTGTTTCATTTCATATCCACACAACTTTTACTCGCAAGCATTTTCACGTTTTTTTGCGGCACTTCCTTTGCAGGAGGTAAAGTATGCGGCAAAGAAATTAATTTCCTTCCGGACCTGAGTCGACTGGCGTGGAAATGAGATTCAGTGCATGAAAAAACAATGATAAATGGATTAAAAAGTGAGTCACATAAACGGTCAGATTCACTGCGTCCTTGAGAGAGAGAGAGAGAGAGAGAGAGAGAGAGAGAGAGAGAGAGAGAGAGAGAGAGAGAGAGAGAGAGAGAGAGAGAGAGAGAGAGAGAGAGAATGTATCATGCCTTACAAGCTGATCGAACAAAAGGTTAACATTGCAATGTACTGTACACTATTCCTTGTTTTAACTATGGATACCAGGATATTCAATGGCATGTGATGGCTCGAGAAATCCAACAAATTGTGCCGACGTTACTACTGTCTGATGGCGATGCAGAACACGAAAATAATTACCGATAGTTCAGGAAGGTTGATACAATAACTTTGCTGTCATGGAAGAGAACGGTCTGAAATACACCACAAATTAAATACACACACCTCTTACTTCCTTCCTCACCTTTGGTACCTGAAACAACCATTTTCGTATGTTACTCCA
>JAPQNM010000013.1:4318209-4330709 GCA_029783475.1 Metacarcinus magister | reverse complement strand
TTCTCTCTCTCTCTCTCCCTCCCTCCTTCCCACACCCTCATCCCTTTTCTCCTCCCTCGCCTCCTCGCCCTCTTCCCCTTATAAACCCCTGTCATCCGTCCTACCCTGCCACCACATTTTACATTTAGTCTTTCCACTACCTTCCTTTCTTTTCTTTCTTCCCTCATTTCCTTTTTATACCTTCCCATGTTCCTTTTGATTCTTCCTCTATTCCTCTCACGCGCAACATCATCCCTTTCCTTTCATTGCCCTCTTTCCTGCTCCCTCTCCTTCTTTACTTCACTCCCTCCTCCCCCCTCTCCCTCTGTTTCTTCATTCTCTCCCTCACCTTTTCATACACAGTCATAAGACGCATACAAACTCACCAACTGACGAGGATCTCCTGAGTTTTCTCCAATTTCCTTCTCGATGCAAGACATGAAACTTTTGTAAAAAAAAAAAAAAATCTTTACTACGACAACACACAGGCGAACAAAGAGAAAGACAGACGCACAGAGAAAGAGAAAGACAGCCAACCAACATAGACAAAGGGACAAAATGAATACACACACACACACACACACACACACACACACACACACACACACACACACACACACACACACACACACACACACACACACACACACACCTTCACAGCCCCGTTAAAGAAAAATCAACCTCTCCCCTAGCTTGGGTTCCCGCCAGATAAAGGGAGTCTCACATTTTTGTCACAAACTACACGTCCAGTCACTTTCCAGTCCCGACTTACGGTTCAGCTTGGCGTCCGGTCCTCACATTTAAACTCGAAGACGGAGGGACCAATAATTCGGATACAACTGACGGTTCCCTCAGAGCCGGACCATCCCCGAGGCCTTATTTCAGCTGTCCGGGGAAGCCTGTAGGGAGGAAGATGGTGGTTAAGGGAGGAAGAAGGGGTCAGACCGTGGAGAAGGGAAGTTGAAGGGGGAAGGGATGTTAGGAAGGGAATGGTAAAGGGGGAAGGGGTAACAACGGAAGAGAAGGGAAGTGGGGGGGACTACCTGATGATTCTGACAGTCGGACACAACCCTCAACTCAATACTATGTCAATACTGTCATGTCTTCTTCCCTCCCTCCACGCCTCCTATACCCCTTCCCGTTCTCTCCTACCTATGCCCCCCCCCCTCCAGTGCTCCTGTCCCCTCTACCGCTACCATGTCAACGGTATCCGATTTCCCCCTGACTGCTGGGTCGTGAGTCCTCTATTTCGGTCCACGGGAAAGCTATGGGTGAGTCCCAAAAGGAAAGTTATTAGACCGGGATAAATAAATACCCGGTTATGAAAAAAGTAAATCTTGTAGGGATATATTTTTTCCAATAAAAAAATCATGCTCGAAAAATATACACGTAACTATTGTGAATACATACCAAAATGAACGGGAAAAATAAACAAAATTGATGAGTTTACACAAAAAGAAAAGAAAAAAAGTTACAGCAGGATACCAGAGAGAGAGAGAGAGAGAGAGAGAGAGAGAGAGAGAGAGAGAGAGAGAGAGAGAGAGAGAGAGAGAGAGAGAGAGAGAGAGAGAGAGAGAGAGATACTATTCATAACTGTCTAAGTAAAGAAAAACTTGAATAAGATAGCCTCGCTCTGATATATGCGCGACAAAAACAAAACCGAAACGGAGAAGGAGGAAAGGGATACAAAGTCACACAAAATACAACAAAGCTTTGGCAACGCAGACTGAATACACGGCGGAACACATATGGAAAGAAGAAAGGGAGAGAGGAGAAAAGAAAGAAAAACACACAGGACTAACAGAGAAAGTGCAAAGAGACAAAAATCGCAAGGGATACAAAACAGAGAGAGAGAGAGAGAGAGAGAGAGAGAGAGAGAGAGAGAGAGAGAGAGAGAGAGAGAGAGAGAGAGAGAGAGAGAGAGAGAGAGAGAGAGAGAGAGAGAGAATAAAGGAAAATAGATTAAGAGTGGGAATAGTGTAGAAGGAAATTAGAGAGATGAGATGAAAGTGAAAGGGGAAATGAAACAGAAGAAGAGAGGGAAAAGAGAGGGGAAGAGGACGAATGGTGAGAAAGAGATCGAAGAGAGAGAGAGAGAGAGAGAGAGAGAGAGAGAGAGAGAGAGAGAGAGAGAGAGAGAGAGAGAGAGAGAGAGAGAGAGAGAGAGAGAGAGAGAGAGAGAGAGAGAGAGAGAGAGAGCAAGAGGATAAAAAGAGAGAATCAGAAAGAGTTGGAGATGGAAAAAAGAAACAGAGGAAGGCAAGGAAAAACAGTGGGGGTGAGAGGAGGAAACACAGGAATATGGAAAACAAAAATACGAAGGTAAGAATAAGGAAAAAAAAAAAGTTCCAAAACTGAGAGATAGCGAGAAAAAAAAATAAATAATAAAGAGGTGGAAAAAGAACGGAGGAAGAGAGGAAAAAAGCGGGGAAGCAGTGAGGAAAAAGAGAGAAACACTATAGTGAAGAGGAAAAGAGAGCAGGAGAGACGCAACAGACGGAGGGAGCAGATGGAGAGAGAGAGAGAGAGAGAGAGAGAGAGAGAGAGAGAGAGAGAGAGAGAGAGAGAGAGAGAGAGAGAGAGAGAGAGAGAGAGTGAGAAGGTAGGCAAGAAAGGAGAGAGAGGGAGGTGATTCCGTGGGGTCTTCCATGGGAGGTCACTAGTAGGTAAGGGGCAGGAGGGAGGGAGGGTGGAGGATGGCGTTGCTAAAGGTCCGTCAAGGGTAAAGTTACCAATTATTACTAATGCATCTTTTTAAACCGTAAGACTAGACTAGCAGCCTCCTTGACGTGCCCTGCCATACCCTACCCCGAGAGAGAGAGAGAGAGAGAGAGAGAGAGAGAGAGAGAGAGAGAGAGAGAGAGAGAGAGAGAGAGAGAGAGAGAAAGAGAGAGAGAGAGAGAGAGAGAGAGAGAGAGAGAGAGAGAGAGAGAGAGAGAGTGTGTGTTTGTTGTTGGTCAGCAGCATGATATCAAGGACGATTGAGAGTTGCTTGAGGCGGGTGGAAGGCGTGGTGGTGGAAGATGTCGTAGTCAGAGGTGAGGAAGCGTGGGCCAAGAAGGAGAGGTTGGAGTTAAGGAGAGAAGATATTGGTGTGGTGGTGTGTTTGTCTGGTGGTGAAGGGACTGGCGAAAGACATGTTGGCGCAGGGAGTGGTGGGAGGAGTGTTGAGGGTGTGAGGAGAGGAGCCATCGCCTGGGCATGGTGCTGGAACAGTGGGGGGACGATGGGAGAGAATGGACTGTAGTGGTATTAGTGAAAATCTTCTCTTGTGTTGCACCTTCTTCCTTTCTATGTATAGTGGAGGGATAATGTAGTTGTAACACCGAGGGAAGACGAGGACCTACGGAGCGATCTAGAGCGGAGGACGTCACAAGAAGATGATAAAGGATGATTAAGTTGTCAATTCTTACGTAGTTTGGATGATAATTTCAGTATTTTAAAGAAAAGAAAAAAATGCACCAGGACAGTCGTTACTTGATATTTCGATATTTCTTAGAAAAATTATAAATACCTATTCCACCAAATATGAACAATTCTACTGTACACAAAACGGTTTACATTTCATCATCACGCAACTCAGCTTGAAAAAAAACATGAAATAATCACAAATTATTCCATAGGCATCATTAATAATGAATCAATGATTCAAAGAGTAGAGTGTTCTTGTTCTCTTCAATAAATGTACACAAGGTAATACTCGGATTATAAAACATTAAACTCTTATCCCCTTTTTGTCCGAGACAATTAGCCAGTAAACCACCACCGTTCCCTGAAGGATTAATTCCACAGGAATATCACAATTAATTATTTTCTAGTTAAATATATATATATATATATATATATATATATATATATATATATATAAATATATATATTGTTACGCCCTTGGAATAATTAGTATATTATTATAACCTTGCACTCACTTGCCGCAGAACAGGAAAGATAAATTCAAGATTATGAATTCATTTAACTGTTATCTCTATAACTTTTCAACACCTTTCCCTACCAGGCATTATTGTAGGAATATATATTGTAACATGTAAATGTATTTGACAGTTGTCCTTCACGTATCAATTAAAATAGGATATGATATATCACACATTTGGGGAGGCGGAAGCCTATATAGTGGCTAGCGGTCGGGCATTCTAGCTTTTCTTTGGCAATACCGCCTAGTGGCCAAAAGATCACTCACATGCTGCCATAACACTATCCTTGACGGGATGGCAAAGCTATATGCTCGAGAAGCTTCCACGGGCGGCATGAGCCTCTAAATAAGAAACGAGGCGTCACTTAAAAAATCAAACCCGCGCTACTAACGGGTGGAGGCCGACCATCTAAGGCTTCCATTAAGCCTACCGACGCCACGGGTGTGTATGTGTGTGTGTGTGTGTGTGTGTGTGTGTGTGTGTGTGTGTGTGTGTGTGTGTGTGTGCGTGTGCGTGTGCGTGTGTGTGTGTGTGTGTGTGTGGCAGGATTCCCAGCCTTCCGTTACTGCCGGGATTGCAAGAATACAACTCTTCCACTTGCGTCCCGTACCAATCTTCTGCCAAGTGAACTTGGGTTACAGCGTGAAAGGAGACAAGACCAAATTGTCTCCGCCAGACCAGAAATTCGAAACCAGGACTTCTTGGTTGTGAGCCGAGCGCGGTAACCACTACACCACTGGCTGCTAATGTTCACTTAATACCAGAAGAAATTTAACTTGTTAGTTGATAACCTAAAAGTAATAAATAGACACCCAATGATGACAAAGGCGAGCAACCTCTAAGGGGCCTGACTCAAATAAAGCAGTTAAGGCAGCTGACACGTTGATAGTTTATTCCAGAAAGCCGAGTAACCACCGATTCCAATCTTGCCGGATACATTTATCAATACCTGTATATATTATAATCGTATATGGATGTATCATAGCTTTGGTTATTTCTTTCCTAGGCACAGGAATAACAGCTATGAAGGACAGTTCAATATAAAGAGAATGACCACAGAAAAGTGAAGTTTTACATATCATAATGATACATCCAAGGAATCCATTGCTAATGCTAAATTGACGGAACCACTAAAACTCCTTTCTAACAATGTCCTACTTAAGTTATCAAGGCAATTAAAACATATATCTTGAAGGATAAAAACAATAACATTGTAAAACATTGTGTAAGACAACATGAAGGATTTGTAATGCAGAAACAGACGACCTACAACGCAAGGACACACAACACAACACAGCACACACGCCCTGCCTGCCGCGCCGCCCTGTTGAGGTAAGGCAAACAGAAGGTCACGCCACATTTCTTCCAATACTCTATTGAAAGCTGTACTGACGGAGGAGAAAACTGTGGAGATAGTTATATAAACAGACACAAGACACAAGTAATTTTAAACTGAAACACTTCTGTAGGGGAAAACTTAAAAACTTTCTTTTTTTCTTTTTGAGAAGACTGGAGGGAATGTAGCGTCTGTCCACCTTCTTTTTTCTTTCATTCTCCTCCTCCTTTTCCTGCTCTTCCTTTTCCTTTCTTCGTCTTTTCCCCCTCCTCCACCTTCGAGCGCCATCAGGAACCATAAAATGAATCGAGGCCTGACAATTACTCTCGTGCCCCGCCGGCCGGCAACCTCCTCACCCGGAACAAAACCTCCCACGGGGAAAAATATTTGACACCGGAACTACTGAACTTCCCTTCGCGGTGGGTCTTGGGAGGGGAAGAGAAGAAAGAGGAAAAGGAGGAGGAAGAGGAGGAGGGAAAGACAATTTTTTTCATTCCTTTTCACTGCTCCATCCTTTTTGTTTACACAGAACTGGAAATAAATCTGATACATTACCAACAAAGTCCGAGAGAAACAGAGACACACACACATAATAAAGAAAATAATAATAATAATAATAATAATAATAAAAATAAATAAAAAATAACCTAAATATAGAGTGTGCTGCTCCACTTTAAAAATTAGTCGATGATGGAAGCTTTGAAATCATTATACCTTCCAATCCCTAAAACAAATAATATATAAGGAAACGCTTTGCATGCATACGTGTCCGAAACGCTGATGAAATACACGGAGTAAAATAAGTGAAACAATAAATAACACGGACTTTCCCTGAGCCTCTGGGAGTGTTTCTAGTGTGACTATATTCTGGCTGGGTGACAGTATGCATGGGTAGAGGAGGAGGAGGAGAAGGAGGAGGAGGAGGAGGAGGAGGAGGAGGAGGAGGAGGAGGAGGAGGAGGAGGAGGAGGAGGAGGAGGAGGAGGAGGAGGAGATGGTGGTGGAGGTAGTGGTGGAGGTGATGGTGGAGGTGGAGGTAGAAGTGGAGGTGGAGGTAGAAGTGGAGGTGGTGGTGTTGATAAAGAGGAAGGAAAGAAGATGGAGGAGGAGGAGGAGGAGACGGATTGGAAGCGAAAGAAGCAGCGGTAGCAGCAAAGGTGGCGGAGGAGTAGGAGGGGTGGTGAAGGAGGAGGAGGAGGAGGAGGAGGAGGAGGAGGAGGAGGAGGAGGAGGAGGAGGAGGAGGAGGAGGAGGAGGAGGAGAAGGAGTCAGCCGCCAGCTTGCTATTCAGGAGAGCTGGCGAGGGTCCGAGAGCAAGTACAGCTGAAGACCCACACGATGTGACCTGCCTAGACCCTGCCGCTGCCTGGGCACTGATTGAGAGAAAGAGAGAGAGACACAGAGAGAGAGAGAGAGAGAGAGAGAGAGAGAGAGAGAGAGAGAGAGAGAGAGAGAGAGAGAGAGAGAGAGAGAGAGAGAGAGAGAGAGAGAGAGAGAGTCAGTGAGTCAGTGAATGTGTGTGTGTGTGTGTGTGTGTGTGTGTGTGTGTGTGTGTGTGTGTGTGTGTGTGTGTGTGTGTGTGTGTGTGTGTGTGTGTGTGTGTGTGAAAGAAAGAAAGAAAGAAAGAAAGAAAGAAAGAAAGAAAGAAAGAAAGAAAGAAAGAAAGAAAGAAAGAGAGAGAAAGAGAGAGAGAAAGAGAGAGAGAGAGAGAGAGAGAGAGAGAGAGAGAGAGAGAGAGAGAGAGAGAGAGAGAGAGAGAGAGAGAGAGAGAGAGAGAGAGAGAGAGCGCACACACAGAAAAACAAGCCACAACCTTTTGCTCCAAGTGAGGCTGCCTGTCACTACACCTGGCCGAGAAATCCAATCAGGCAGCCACGCCGATGCCTTTGTCTGTTAGTGGTCACTCAACTCAACGTGGTGGTGGTGGGTCAGCTTGTTTTCCAACGAGTTTAAAGTGCTGACCAGTGTAATTGCAGCTCGGCACTTCCTCCACCCGCTAACAATATAGTAATTGATGAGACACTGGGTAGAATCTAGTTGCGCATTTCAACATTAGAGTTTTGTATTTTTATTTTGTATTTTAATTGGATGATAAGGGGAAACAACTTCCTGCCATACTATAAATAATTCTCTGGAGTTTTGAAATGATTGATCAGCAATCTACTAGTGCGACGTCTTTACAAGGAGATATAGCAGGAGTGTGTTTCTAAACTATTCTCATATGACGTTGTGTAAGGAAAGAATTATCATCGTCTCTGTACCAAATATGCTTTAAAAAGAAAAAACAGCTGATGAAAACTGTTACGTTTCTTCAGCGTGCAGTGTGACGGAATTGTTAAGCAACTGCAAGAAGTATGCCTTGACTTCAGAGTTTTTTTTCTTTTTACACCAAGAACCCTGCTACATATTACCTACATTTGTTGAAGTTGACCGAACTGCTTTACCAAAAAAAAAAATGTTATTATGTTTTTATTATTGAAGACTTTTTGCATGATAAGTCCAAAATACTGTGACCTTTCTTATCGCATTGGATTCTTTTAACCTTAATGTGAAAGTAACACAAAGATTTCAAAGCCACAGCACACATGTAGTTCACCGGAAACAATCATAACACTTCTCATACCTACTTACTGTTACGACATTTATTGGTTTTGTCTTAATTGACATTCTCCATTGATCTGACTACAATTTCACTTTATTAATCTCATGTTTGATCAGTGTTATTTATTTAAGTCTCGTCATCATACCTACGGGGTTTCACATCGATGCAGATTTACACCGACCATGCATAATTGGTGTTGTTTGTATAGGTATAGTATTGTACCTATTGTATTGTTAGCACATCTTGAATTATTAATCTAAAAGACAAAGAAAGCTTGTCAAAAACATATTCGCATGAAATAAACAAGCGACCGGTGTTCATTCGTTACGCTGATCCCTTAACAAAGACTATTGGTGACATTGTTTAACCAGTTGATGATAATTATGTTTATGTAAGTTCATGTGATTCCCTAATATTGTACTGCATTCTCAATTTTCATTTTTTCAAAGATATTCTGGAACTCTGAATGCATAACATCAAACGGTTTTACTTACACGCTGAGCAGGAAAAGTCATTACAGAGAAGCAACTTTTAAAGCAATATTTCTTGAGTCAAATTTCATGTTGCAAGTTCCTAATTAGATTTTTGCTTTCAAGATGGTTTACATACAAAGGTGTTTCTGATCTTCGTTTCAAGGACTTTTCCAACCGCTGGTTCTAGTTCAATTAGCTTATAATTAGAATTATTCTTTGTTGCCACTTTGAAAACTGAAGTGACTTTGGCAAGTGTATACCCATCAGAAACGAAATTATGTTACAAAGACATGTTAAAGTTTTAAATGTGTCAAAAATTTTATTCTTAATTTCTTTCACAGCAAAAAATAAAATGTGTTTTTCCCGTCTTTTTATTGATTTCCAGTTTATGGAGCTAGAGCATTACATCTTTCGAAGCATTTCCAATATTCAGCAGGGCATGTGAAACATTTTATAAAAAATGTACGTGTCGTTATTGTCATAGGCATACTAATCACATTCCTCAAAATCTATACCACTGTGCTGTTGGTATTACAATTATCACCTAATTTACCATCAATACCATGAACATTACCCTCAACACATCACGACGACATCAACAATATTACTCCTTATTATCATTACTGCTTTTTATTGAGGGACAGAGAAAAAAACCGCCTGCAAAACAGTCATAGGGATACTTAAGGATAGCCAAGTGTGTAGTGTCTCAGTTACACGTGACATTCTCTTCACATAAGACTACGAGGAGGCTACACACATTCGTCTTCTAAAACAATGAATTCTTAAGATCATGATTAACTATGAGCTGAGGAGGCAGCCAGAAATATTCACTGGGCAAACCACTCACAAGATGATAACTTACAAATGTATCGCTAAAGCTTTTCCCACTTTCTTGATGTTTTTAATGCATCTTTCTATGTTTTTTCTGCAACATTCTCACTCTTGAGTCATACTTTACATCCGGTAAACATAATTCCTCCCTTCAAACCATCACAGTTTTCCTTACCGAGACTGAAGTGTCTAAATGAACCACTGTCCTTAATACCACTTTTTTTAATCACGACTCTCCAAAGCTGATGATTGCGCTTACGTTTACAATGTTATCCTTTGTTCTTTACACTCACGACATCAGATCCTCAGATATTTTCACCATTTGATTAACACTTAACTGACACTACTACATTATGTAATGCATATATCTCGGTGTCTTCCCCGGTGACACCCTTGCATCCAGTGTGTATCAAGTCTCAATTAGTGTGAATTACTTTATCGTATGTGAGAAGCTGTAACGTACTGCAGTGTCGTATAGTATTAAAACAACTTGAATCATTTTTTAATAAACACATATGAAACAGGAATCTCTCTCTCTCTCTCTTTCTCTTTCTCTTTCTCTCTCTCTCTCTCTCTCTCTCTCTCTCTCTCTCTCTTCTTGTTTCCTCTTTAAATTCGATGAAGGTTTTATTTTGATAAGCTAACAATTCACGCATGAACATCGTCTTTCCATAAGATTCCTTAATTAATTGAACCCGAGATTCCTAAAGCATTAAATTTGACGTCAAGTAATGCTCGCTACGCCTTCACAGACTCAAAAATTAAAAATAAAATAATAAAAAAATAAAAAAAATAAAAAATAAAAAAAAGACGAGCGAAATATGTGAACAAAAATAAAGTTATGCATACAGAGTCGTACACAAAGTTAGAAAAATAAATAACTATCGATACACAATACGCGTGAAACATTACGACAACACACACACACACACACACACACACACACACACACACACACACAGAAGAACAGTGAAATATGACTGGCACATGAACATGATTGAATACCATATCATTAGCTTCATGGCGGTGTGTGGAGTGTTCAGTGACCACAATTATGAAACAATCGCTGGGTGGTTCGAGCATTACGGATCAGCTACAACAGGGTCATCCCAATCCTCGGCGTGTGCTTCAATGTTTACGTCAGGCATTGGACCCTGTGTGTACTGGTCTATTTTAACCCAGTGACCCCTTGCTTACATAAAATTATTAAACATTGTATACATCACTCCCGCTAATATGTGTAAATATTATCTTCATTGTTTACGACCCGCTTGTTTGTTGGTTTGTTTGTTTGTCGTGTTTTCTCACATAATTCCGAACGTGAGCATTGTGAATACATCAGCTATTTATCATCAATGCTATTTTGTCATCGAAATTATATATTTGGTCCGCGGTTGTTGTGTGTGTGTGTGTGTGTGTGTGTGTGTGTGTGTGTGTGTGTGTGTGTGTGTGTGTGTGTGTGTGTGTGTGTGTGTGTGTGTGTGTGTGTGTGTGTGTGTGTGTGTGTGTGTGTGTGTGTGTGTGTGTGGTGTGTGTGTGTGTGTGTGTGTGTGTGTGTGTGTGTGTGTGTGTGTGTGTGTGTGTGTGTGTGTGTGTGTGTGGTGTGTGTGTGTGTGTGTGTGTGTGTGTGGTGTGTGTGTGTGTGTGTGTGTGTGTGTGTGTGTGTGTGGTGTGTGTGTGTGTGTGTGTGTGTGTGTGTGTGTGTGTGTGTGAGAGAGAGAGAGAGAGAGAGAGAGAGAGAGAGAGAGAGAGAGAGAGAGAGAGAGAGAGAGAGAGAGAGAGAGGAGAGAGAGAGAGAGAGAGAGAGAGAGAGAGAGAGAGAGAGAGAGAGAGAAGCACACGCAAACACATAAACAGACAGTAAATAAAGTGATATACAGACACAGATATTCAAACATAGACAAACAAGCAGACATATAGACAGACTGACAGACATGATTAGTAACACACACACACACACACACACACACACACACACACACACACACACACACACACACACACACACACACACACACACACACACACACACGTATTTGTGATGATGTTTGCCGCAGTAAATCGCCTGAAACAAGTAGATAGAGAGGATCTTTTAATGATAGATGGTGGAAAGACAAGAGGGTATGCTTATAGAATAAAGATGACCATACAACTTGAATAATGGGGGAAAAAATCTATTTCACAAACAGAAACATTAATATTTGGAATGAGCCAGCGACTGAGATGGGAGAAATATATTAAAAAAAAAAAAGTAGAAATAACTATTCTTAATAATTACATCTTAAATAACATCATTTTGGGAAGATCACAAAGAGGAGTAACTTATTAAAGATATCACAACCTTCTATTTCAAAAGATTCTTTGTTATATATATTTCTGAAAGCCACTCCCATGGATGTATTTTCCGAATTCCCCAACAGTTTTGAATCAATACAAAATAATATCCCGTGAACTACGATTTTTTCTAAATATTTCTTACATCTATCTAGCCAGTAATATTTCCAATATTTTTTTCTTTTTCATCTTTCCAACCCTTTCCAATCACGATGGTACCGTTGCCATCTTTTTTCTCTTCCCTCAGACTTCTCCTAAATATTAAAGTTTGGACAACTCTGAAAGCAAGGAAAGAAGAACGTGAAACAAGACCAAGGACACACTGACAACGAGGTAGCATATAGTTTAGTGAGGCGAAAGTGAGGACCGCAAGCTGCGCCTAACGGAAGAAAACATTTGAATAATCAATATTATAACGTCAGCACGTCTTGTCTTCTTCAAGCAAAGTGTGTTATGATTTCTGAAGGTGACTGCATGCAGTTGGTTCCTCTGAGGGCTATTCTCATGCTCAATTAAGGAAAGCAGTAGCTGTACTTAGTATCAGTTCACCAAATCGAGTATTACATTCCTGCGTATAAGTTTATATTCTTTTTAAGGGTAGCAATAACCGTAGATTACTCTTGTTTCCTCAATTTCCTATACAAATTCCATTTTAGTTTATCTATACTACATGGTATTGCTTCCTCTTCCGGCCAGCTTAGGCTGGAGGGAAGGGTAGTTGAAGAGGAGCTTTCCACTTTGCTTTCTTTGTCTCTATCAAGTAGATATTATAGTAGTAGAGTGTAACAACACGGATAGCATGTTTAGGTCCAGTAGAACTGTTGTTTGTTCTTCCTTAGTAGTTCTTTGTTCTCAGAAATTTTAAGTTAATGATTATTATTTTTTTCAAGTTGTGTAGCCCGTCTTTTTAAATACATCACAGATATAAAAGCTCGTCAATACCTAAATCTGCTTTTTATCGATAATCTTCCATTAATCAAAACTAATCATTGAGTGCATACTTGTTACTAGTTCTCTC
>JAPQNM010000013.1:4305709-4313209 GCA_029783475.1 Metacarcinus magister | reverse complement strand
ACATACAACGAGTGAAAACACCACAAGCATAGCAGGCCGGATGTCTGGAACGTGCACACTGTATGCCTTACAACGTGATATTTTACCATTAACATTTGTATCATCTCATGTTTTATGCACCGTATGATTATCACTAAAAAACAGCGCATTGCATGAAAATAGTTAAAATAACCAACCAGTGCCTTAAACTAGATTATAAAGGCATGCATGTACACTGACACACACACACACACACACACACACACACACACACACACACACACACACACACACACACACACACACACACACACACACACACTGGAAAAACAATGAAATTAAGGAATAATGTAGAATATCGCCACCAAACTTTTGCAAACCTATGTGTAGTTGGAAATGTAAAGAAGTAAATTTACTTGAATGGTGTACTGAAATAATTGATTAATGCCTTCTAACTTTATCCTCAATTCTACTTACCTAATTTAAGTGCGGTTTTTCGATAATATTGCTCCATTTCATATACATATAAAAATAGAAGTTAAAAGTACTCGATCATATAACAGTGCACAGTTGAACGCTTACAAATCATAACAATGTACCTATTCATTTTTATATCAATCACATGAGCAGCTTCACGTGGTATCGTCCCGGCACTCACCCTTCCTTCCCACTTACAACTCAGGTCATGAATACGCAGTGGTTTGATCTAATATAACTTTAACAAATATTAGTGAACTTCCTTTTTTGACTGAATGTCTTTTTTCAATTGCTTTCGTGAAATCTTTATTGCTTTATACATTTCAAAAGCTTTCCGACGAGTTTGATATGACTTTCCCCTCCAAATTGATCTCTCTCTCTCTCTCTCTCTCCTCCTCTCATATATATATATATATATATATATATATATATATATATATATATATATATATATATATATATACACACACACACACACACACACACACACACACACACACACACATAAGGATAAGCATATCAAAAGAAAAAAAATAATGCAGTTACACATAGGTAACGTAACATATAAATGCATTCATTATTTTCCTCCTCATGATGCCAATAATAAGTGGATTAGGGATCCATTTCATGTATATGTAAAAGATGTAAAAGAATTAACAGCAAAACAAGAAAATAGTTTTGTTGAACTTTCATGTGACCCTTCACTAAGATCACATTTCAGTCGTTACGACTTTTGGTTACTTTTGAAAAATGAGTATCGAAAACTGGCAACCAAAACCCTGAGATATCTAAGGTCATTCCCTACAACCTACTCATGTGAACAGGCTTTCTCACAGCTGGTTTACATAAAATCAAAATACAGAAATAGGATGAATGTGGAACCTGACCTGCGCTGAAAACTGTCTGTTATTGAACCTGAAATTCTAAACATAGTAACATCAAAGCAGCATCAACCATCTCATTAATGAGATAAAGATAACGTGTTTGTTTTCTGTTCTGTATTTCTTATTTTATTTTATTTTGTTTATTTTATTTTTATATTTATTTTCTTATTTTTTTTCATATTTGGTTACATGTGTCTTTCTATTGAGATTAATCTAGTAAGACGAGTTTGTTGCTAGTTTAATAAAGTCAGCATGTTAAGTTGACAGACCTTTCAATATCCTGGGGTCCGTGGGAAAACTCATTTAAATAAAAGGGGTCCTTGGTAGTGAAAAGGTTGGGAACCATTGATATATATTGATATATATATATATATATATATATATATATATATATATATATATATATATAAAAGTAAATAGGTGGGCAGGATTGCTAGCCTTCCGCTCCTGTCAGGTTGAAAGACACAACTCCTCAGCTTACGTCCCGTACATATCCTCTGCTAGGTGAACAGGGATTACAGCGTGGAAGGAGACATGCACATATTGTTTTCGCCTGACCAGGGATTCGAATCCTGAACCTTTCTGCTGTAAGCACTTTAAATTTGTTTAACTTCTTAATGAGGAATTCATAGATGTTTGTGGGCACGGTGTAGTTTTAGGATGGTACACATCATATTTGTAGTGTAATTATTCTTAGTTCACACAGCCAAGAACCACCACCCCCTACCACCCAATTGGCTTGAGTCAGAGCATCGATAGAAGTATGATGTAACAGGAAAGATGAAGGTGACGCCCACTGGCTGGCAAAATGCCATGATGAGTGATCAAAGGGTGGAGTGGAAGGCCCCCCTAAACATGCCTCCCACACATAGCCACACTTAGCTAAGTTCTTAGCTTCTCACCACACACTCCCCTATGTAATGTTGGCTGGAATCCTTATAATTTCAACCTTTTAATTAAATATTTCATCCATGAAAAGTATTAAAAATCAACGTAATCAAAGATATTGTGATCATTGATGATGTTGACTGCGTCATCTTCCTTTTCCTTAATATTTTTTTTCTTTTTCTTCTCAAGAATATCAATATTATTACTATCATCAATACTATCATTATTTAGTTATCATTATCATCATTATTGTTATTATAATAATCACTATCATTATAATTATCATTATCATTACCATTATCATGAATATCATTATCAATTATTTTCATAATAATTATTATCATAATTAATATTATTGTTAGTATTGTCATTATAATTATCATTACTATTATTATTATTATTATTATCATTATTATTATTAAATATTAAAATTATTAGTATTATTACTAACATTATTATTAATTACAGCAGTAGCAGCAGTAATAGTAGCAGTAGTATAATTATAGTAATTATTATTATTGTCAGTATTACCATTACCATTATCATTATCATTATCATTATGACTATTTTTCCGCAACTACTGTTGCTTCATATGTTGCTCCAATTATTTCAAAATTTATTGGAAATTAAATACATTACAAACACAAGACCAAACCAACACATTTGGATGGATTATAATTGGCTTTCCTCAAGAAAAAAAAATAATGGTAGATTATCTATCTTAAAGTGACATTCTTCCTTTGACCTTTCAAATAAGTGAAAGGGATAGAGAATAGTGCTGTTCATCCGTTTGTTTGTCTGTCTGCCTTATATTTTTCTATATCTATCTAACTTTCTTTCTAACTCTCTCTCTCTCTCTCTCTCTCTCTCTCTCTCTCTCTCTCTCTCTCTCTCTCTCTCTCTCTCTCTCTCTCTCTCTCTCTCTCTCTCTCTCTCTCGCTCTCTCTCATTCATCACTTAGTGCCTTGACATCAGGTAAAGGATTGGTCCCTGGAATTTTACAGACATTTCCAAACTATTGCAGCTTTTTCTCGTTTTCTTTCCTTCTCATTCATTTTCACATATACACCACAATTTTTATTTATTCATTTTTGCGCCTTATGTATTTTATGAAATATCCTAACTTTTCTTGTTAGGTTCCTTCCCTTCTTTCTTGCTTATGTAAGGTGAAATGCTAAGACACTCTCCCGCAATCCTTGGTAATTGAATTTCGAGATAAATTCAACTCTGGACATATCGCAAGATTTTCTCATATATTTTATTTTACTGGGAACCTTTTTTTCCATGGTTTCAGTTAATGAATGTTACGCACCCCACCCTCCCACACACACACACACACAGATGAGCAGGGTTGTTGGTCTTTTGTTCCCGTAAGACCACACACACACACATATATACAAGAGGGAAAAATTGCTGGTCGTATTGTTGTGACATACGTCAATAGAATTTCTTTACAAATCATTGGATGGTAATGTGCTGAAACTTGGTGTATGTTGAATTATATCATTGAGTTACATGACTCGTAATAGTGTGTTAAATGAGTGTTGCAAATATGTATGAATTATTGAACCCACTTTCTTTGGAAATCTCACTAAAATGGTCCTGCATGACTAGCTGTTATATTGACTAACGCGTTAACGGTAGCATTTGTTTTTACACTCCACTTCGGTCGGTAACCTTACTTTACAAATAAAATAAAAATATGACACTCACTTATTTTTATTTTTATTCAGTAAACATAATAAAAGATGGTCATCCAGCAATGTGGCGCCGCATCGACCCAAAGGCAGCGTCCCTCTCTTGATGAACAGCCTTACTTTACTGATGAGATAAACCTTCACTCCTCCCTGTACACGACCATTCACTTCTTTTCTCTCTCTCTCTCTCTCTCTCTCTCTCTCTCTCTCTCTCTCTCTCTCTCTCTCTCTCTCTCTCTCTCTCTCTCTCTCTCTCTCTCTCTCTCTCTCTCTCTCTCTCTCTACCCACCCGAGTGAGTAAAAAATACCCAAGTCAAACGTATCTTGAGAACTTTCCTCTTCCACTACAGCCAAATTAAACCACCAGTCAAAAAGTTGGCTCAAGGTATAAAAAAGAAAAGGAGTAGCGAAGTGCACGGAGCTTATGGGGAGTCGGGACGGGATGGTAGGGGGACGAGATGAAAGGTGGAGAAGGGAGAACACGGATGAACGAAGAAACGGATGGACGAAGGAAAGTGGGAAAAGAAAAGAGAAGAGAAAGGAAGGGAGGAAGAGGCGACGATGACAACTAACAGAAACGACCTACATTCTCACCCATCTTCATCTCCGTCTTTCTTCGCTGTGCTTTAATCTGTCTCCGCTGTCTAGTCCACCTACAGCCCCTTAGTCACCTTGGCACAGTAAAGCCTCTGCTCTGAGTTCCCGCTTGTCTTTGTTCCACGAGCTACCCTGTTATCCTCCCTCTTCCTCACCCGTGAATGGAGCTCCTCAGGTAAAATAATAATAGCTTGCCTTCGATCATTAGCTGGATTAAGTTGCCTATCTCACGGGAGAATAACAGGCTTCTTCTGCTGCAATGATGATGATGATGATGATGATAGATGATAATAATAATAATAATAATAATAATAATAATAACAATAATAATGATAATAATAATAATAATAAGTACAATAATAATAGAAGTAATAATTATAATAATATAAATGTATCTAAATACCCGACTTATATCCTCCATTGGTGACTTATTCAGTTTATCTAAAAGTAGGCTACGAGGGGACCAAATTGAGGTACTTAAAATTTTCTGTGGCTTTAACAGTATCAACATAAATGACTATGTAACTACCGATCTTACTAACACCACTCGTACCCATGGCTTTAGGATCATTGGTAAGCGTTTTAGATCAAACGAAGCGAAGCACTTTTCTTTCATAAAATCGTGAATATTTGAAATGTTTTATCAGCACACATAGCCAACAGTAACACAATTGAATCGTTTAAGAAAAAACTTGATAAGCACTTAGCATCGGTTCACCAAATCGAGTATTTCATTTTTTTATGGTAGCAATAGATGTAGATTACTCTTGTTTTCTCACTTTTCTATATAAATTCTATGCTAATTTGTCCATACATCAGCGTCATGTACAGGTAAAACTTGGTGAGATTTATTAAGCATCATTATAACAAACTTTTAACACTTCTCTGCTTACGTTATATAATCATTCATTAAGGGGTCTCATTAATATTTTCTTCGCCAGTATAACGTTCAGGTGAGCCTCACCTTTACTGTTCTGCTTCTTTAACTTGTATATGAAACAGTGTAATGCTTGCATTGGCCGCCAACAGCCTCGTTAGTGCCAGCATATTTGTCCCTTTGTATTCCTTTGCATATTCCATCTACGTCCCAAAGTTATCTCTCTCCCAAGCAATTTTTCATCTCTAATCCTTCAATTCCTCTTATTCTTCTTTCTCTTTCTCAATGGAATCCAGGAAATAACTCAAGCGGAACCAAATTTAACTATATTGAACGATTGCAACTTTAAGGAGAACGCAATAACTAAAACACTTGCAAAATCAAAGTATAGAAAACTCCTCGTCCTGATTGTATAGCACCGAGTGTTTTCAAAGAGACAAAGTATCAAATCAGCAAACCACTTGCGATACTTTGAGAATAAGTAACATTTATGATTATGTACGTCCACCAACTGAACAGTACGATAACCTAACCAGACGCAGCGAAAAGGTGATAATTAAGCGTTTCATGGGAACATTGTATTTGCAACTTAGGCAAACTACCCACTACTACCGACCAGGAAGGATTACAACACAATTACAGCGCTTCTCAAAACCTAAGCTTGAAGGATTTTTAGAATCAACTGCAGTTTTTACAGTTCAGTAATAACAACCTTCTTGAAGCTCGCCAAACCTGATCCCAATTATCTTCAACTAACTATTGGAAAGCAGGGAATAGAGAAAAGATGATCTTGATAATGGCTTGGGTAATGCTGCTGAGGATAACCATAATGACGACGATGATGATGATGATGATGATGATGATGATGATGATGATGATGATGATGATGATGATGATGATGATGTGTTTAATGAATTTGTTTTCTCATACACCACCTTGCTTCAACTTTTGTGGTGTGTCGTTCACCATTGTTGGACATTCATGCAACGTACACACACACACACACACACACACACACACACACACACACACAGAGAGATAGATAGGTAGATAGATAGATAGATTACTGACCACAGTTACAAGTCGCATAATTAAATGAAATACATCAAATAATAATCAGACAAAACAATATATGAATTAAACTACCAGAAAGAAAAGCTTAAATATACCTTACAACCACAAAACTACATACACTCTCTAAAAATGATAAACTAGTGACAGTATCCTGGTTAGCAATCACATGTACAGCCTGAAAACATCATTAATTACTTTACACACGAGTTCATGAGACAAACGATCCGAAAAAAATTCTTCAACAGTAAATATCTGATAGCTATTTGTGATATGTAATAATAAAGGTTAATCCTGCATCACATTACACTGTATGTACCTCCACACACACCCACACAGTCGCTCTTCTACTGGGATGAGACCGCGGCTCACACACACACACACACACACACACACACACACACACACACACACACACACACACACACACACACACACACACACACACACACACACACACACAGCAGGAGGAGGAGGAGGAAGAGGAAGAGGAAGAAGAGGAGGAGGAGGAGGAGGAGGAGGAGAAGAAGGAGGAGGAGGAGGAGGAGGAGGAGGAGGAGGAGGAGGAGGAGGAGGAGGAGGAGGAGGAAGAAGAGGGCAAATCTGTAAATATGAGAATGAACAACAAGTAGTAGTGGTAATAGCAATGATAATTATAATAATAATAATAATAATAATAATAATAATAATAATAATAATAATAATAATAATAATAATAATAATAATAATAATAAAGCAACAATATCACAAACGCTTCTTTCTTGACCTTGGGCATATAAATAATGAAAATGCTTATTGCAGCCATTAATTCAACCACTTAAATCCCATTATCTCTCTCTCTCTCTCTCTCTCTCTCTCTCTCTCTCTCTCTCTCTCTCTCTCTCTCTCTCTCTCTCTCTCTCTCTCTCTCTCTCTCTCTCTCTCTCTCTCTCTCTCTCTCTCTCTCTCTCTCTCTCTCTCTCATACAAACAGAGTACAAACATTATTAAACAGTAATGTAGATAATATTATTGCATACACTTGTCCTGCT
>JAPQNM010000013.1:4263209-4283209 GCA_029783475.1 Metacarcinus magister | reverse complement strand
CTCTTATCTACTGAACATCCATCTATTATACATCTTTACTTCTCAGTAATGCCACATATTAATCCAATCCATTAAACATGACTAATCATCTCAGCATCAGCTACATTTCCAACCAACCTTATGTTCATGACTATGTAATCACTCAGTCATTATTGTTCATCAAATGCAGAATCTCTTCTTTGTGTATAGGAATTGATCATCTTAGATTAGAAATACTAAACATACTAGAAACAAGTCCCATAAATCATCTTTATCCTCTAAACAATTACAAGTCTTACTTCTCCAAGGTATTTACTGAATTTGGAAACAACTTCATCTACATTTCCACTGCCTACTATAGTTCACATCCCTGAAGACAACCATCTTCTTTCCTTCCTCAAATTAACTCACAAATATTAATTCAACTCCCTCCATAACTTCTTCCTTGCCTTAGTGGTCTTCCCATTTACAGGGGCATACACAAAACAAAAGCACCCACCCATGTTCACACCTACTCTTCCATATTATCTTTCCAATGTCAGGTTGCACTTCTTCCACCATAACTTTTATCTAAACGTCCCCACATTAGATCACTTTTCAGATCTTCCCAAACACTACATTCACTACCACTTAGAAATATTTTGTTCATAAATCACAATTAACAACCACTGAAAATTTATTACAGAACACCTACAAAAACACTCATTTTTTCTAACACATAAGCAATCCTGAGAACTCTACCTTGTTAAAAGTGACCATCTTATTGTAGCAAAACACTGTAAAACCCATGCTGTCATCATTATCATCATTTTAATGTTCCATACAAGCTTGAATTAGCCAGCTTTGTTCACCAAATGATAGCTCGCAGACTGCATGGTCTCTATAATAGCCTCCTTAAATATATGAAGTACTTCTGAACTATTCAATTCTAAATTTTCTTGGGTCAACTTCTAAAAATCTACCAACTTTTGTTTAGATTCCTGGATCTTATCACTCAATCACTCTCCACCATTCTCTCAACACGTCTAATGCACCTCACTTTACCTCCTTTAATCACCAAACAAATACATTCAACTCCCATCCTCTTCTTCAGTTCACCACCAATGATTCTCCTTCCCCCAGATCTGTTCTTTTTCGGACATTGTCCTTCACTATCCAAATTTTGCCAAAATACAGCATTACAT
This sequence comes from Metacarcinus magister, assembly GCA_029783475.1. NCBI lineage: Eukaryota > Metazoa > Arthropoda > Malacostraca > Decapoda > Cancridae > Metacarcinus > Metacarcinus magister. Next base: position 4,282,046 of record JAPQNM010000013.1, on the reverse strand, counting down.
TCTTTACACGGGATACGTATAAGTATACATTGGATCTAAGAAAGAGTTCCTGAAATGTTAATAAAATCAACATTTCCCTGAACTTCCTCTATTCACTTCTAATCATCACCACTACAATAGCCCTTGCACACCCCCATCCACACAAATCACATCTCCCAAATAAGAGAATTACTCTACATACTCAAAGAATTCACCATTTAGGCCAATCCATTCTCATGTTGCACATTCAAACACTCCAATATTCTGCAATTTAATTCTAATACCACTATATCTATTGTGTACCCATATGCCAAATATATTACAAAAAATAAAATCAAGACCAACATCTTTCTGCAGATTGTTTATAACCATGCACCTCCGGTTATTACAATGTGAAAACATGACATTTGCTTAATGCACATTTTCTTGTAGCCCTGAGATTCTATACCTCTCTACATCTTCTGACCTTAGTTTCTGTCTTAACCTCATTCTAATTAGCATTAAATTATTTGCATACAACACCTCCCATGAGAGTCCAGTCTTAAAATCACAAGACAAAGCTCCAACAACCATAGTGAACAAAAAGCTGCTCAAGTCTGATCCATTGCACATATACGTCTACAGAAACTTTGTCACTTAACTCCCCAATCACCTTCACATGTGTTGTACCACCTACTTACATTGTCATCACCACTCTAACTACCCACTCCACAATTACCAACTTTCTCATGGGGCATGGTACCCTATCAAAAGCTTCCTCTAGATCAACAAAAGTTGTGTACAATTCTTTCCTCTTTGCTAGATGCTTCTCCTGCATCTACCACACAACGAATATTGCATCAGTGGTCCCCCTGCCTGATCTTAACCCATACTGCATATCATATAAGCTATCTTTCTCCCTTATAAACCCTAACACAGCTAAAGAGCTTGATCTAGTTCCCTCTCTTCAAGACATCGCATTTGTTTATATAAACTACATTCACAAATATAATCTTTATCTAATCCTCAAAACAACACATTCATATATGATAACATTTATCAAATCAGAAACTAAAATTGTAAGTGCTAATAGAACCATTTCCAATGTGGCCTTTGAATTGATGCTTATATATGACTTTGTGATTTACCTTTATTTTATTTTTGTACTTTGGGCCTAGAATGGATGTATATTTTATGTTACTAGATTATGTCACAATATGAGAGGCATTACTGCGTGGATTCTGATGGTTGGGTTGTGCTCGTTGCCACAGAAGGCAGGAAAGAAGAACAGCGTTAGAAAGACATTCCTGTTCCTGTCCAGTCTATCTAGTTTTCTTTGTTTAATTACTGAATGAGACATTGACACAGGTTGGGGGAGGCGGTGGCCTAGTGGCTAGCATAGACCAGCTCAGAGTCCCAAGTTTAAGTCCCACGACAAGCTGGGCACTTTTCTTTGAAAAAACCGCTGAGTGGCCAAAGATCACACACATGCTACTAACAATATCCTCGATTAGGACTATGCTACTAACGGGCGGAGGTCGACCATCTAACAAGCCTACCAGTGCCATAGGTTCGACAAAGAAAAAAAAAGTAAAAGCAGATTCCATGTTTTGGTGTAAGGCTGGTGCCTACTAGGAAGTGCCTATCAAGTCCAGAAGTCTGCTCATAAGGACTAGGAAAGGTTATAATTTTGGCTGGCTAGTACAGTGGTAGCGCGCTGGCTTTGCATTCGCTTGGTCGGCAGATTGAGTCCCCGCCCGGGCTTGTGATGCTTAAGCTGTTTACTGGGGAGGAACTGCTGTGGTCGGGCACCACAGTGGTGCAGCGGTGGTCCACCATGGCTGTGAGGCATAGACCTCTAAACAAAAACCTAGTAAAACCTAGTAACACACCACTTGTGAAATTTGCTAAATTGTACGGTTTATTTCATAAAGACTATTTTGCGACATGCAGTAACTTTGTTGAGGAATTTGTATTAACTATGATACATATATATTTGTGTACTATTGTATTCTTAAGGAAATCATATCACAGAAACAAGTAACCTATGTCAGGTGATCATGGTCAAGGAATAAAAGTTCGGCTTGACGTGGGAAGTTTAGATAAACCAGAAGCATCATATGAGTAAGGGCTCCTATAAAAATCATTTCCAGCTGCCTTCAACATCTGTGAACAACACGAACACATCCACAGCCTTGCCTGAACAACACGAACACATCCACAACCTTGCCTGAACAACACGAACACATCCACAACCTTGCCTGATTTCATCCAATACAAAACTTTATCCACAACTTCAACATTAACCAAGGGACACAGGGCAGCAACTGGTTGTCATCTCTGTCTCACACAGACTCTACATTTAGTAACCTGTTGTAATGGTCTTTCCGGGCTCTCCTCAGTGGTCTCATGACATCCCACCTCAGCAGGCCACAAGGACACCCACCCAAGTGCACCATGGCACTGAGAGCTGTTACAACATTTTTCACCCATGAGTAGGGCAGCTTAGGGCATTACTATTAGGTTCAGATCCTTCAACATTCGGTGGACGTGGCAGCCCAACAATCACAGTACCCTAAGCACAGTTAAAGCCTCTGACCAAACCACCAAGAAGCTGCTCCAGAAAAGGTTGCTCCCTGACACTTATCTAAAATAGGGAGGTAAATTTTTTTTTTTTTTATGGCAGGATAACCAAGTTCTTACGTCAACCCAGAATCATAGTATAATGTGCCTCGTTAATGTTGTAAAACAGAAAATTTTTGATATGTAAAACATTTCAGAAAGACAAAACTCGCATCTCATATGAATTTGTTACAGAATATGTACCCTCAAAAGAAACTGAATCCACAACAAAGTGGTAATTCTAGAAAATAATGAGAGAATGATACTGAAACCAAGACTTACACATTGTTTTATGTAAGCATACAAGAAGAGTTAAATAAACAGAAAGTCAGATAATGCAGTAATAGTGTGCTAAGTCAATATAAATGGAAAATATACAATGAGAAACTTCCTTATCTCAGCCAGCAAGATATCTCATCAACAACCACAGCTTAAAAAATATACCTTATACATCTATAGTTTCTGATGCCACATTTCTTCCGCAAATGGAATGGCCACAACAGAAGAGTACAAGAAAAAAATGTGAAAAGAACTTGCCTGAACTACACAAAAAAGTATAGCTTTCCCCAGAGAAGTATAGATAATTGGAATAGACTGAAAGAAGAGGTGATAATGGCAAACAATGTACAATACCCAAAGGAAAGATTGGACAAATATAGATACGGAGACACGACCACATAAGTGTAGCTCAGGCCCTGTATACTACAACAAGGTATACAAAACTAGATAAATACACTCTTTCCTTGCTTGTTCAAGACCTCCCTCTCTATCAAACATGTACTCCTTTACCCTATCCTTCCATCTTACAACTGGTCTTCCTCTCCTCACTCCCTACTCACATAAAATTTCTTCCCAAACTCTTCATTCTTTTCTCTAAAGATGACCAAATAACCTCAAGGTAGTACAGTATTTCTTATCACCAACTCCACTACCTCACGCTTGCACACTTTCCCATGCCACATCTTTCATATATACTTGCATTGCTCTCACCCTCCCATCTTGTCACACTTAATACATTTATATAATAAAAATGTATCTTATTAAAATCATGTAGAAGTCGAACATCATACATAGCATACTGCAAAAACAAATTACATTATCACTCACCAATCTATAGTGACTGCAGTTATGATGACACCCATCTTTCGTCTCCTTGCTACTATTGTACTGCATTGTGTGCCTTTCCTTCTCCTGAAAATTAGTGATAAAACTTGATGAGTATGGTGATGATAATGGTGAAGGCACAAGAATTACATAAGTTCCCCTTCATCCCCTTAAGAGGAAGCAGAGGTGAATGATAGAAGGTAAAAGGTAAAGGTAAAGGTGGAAGTGAGTGTGTTTAAGTCACAATGGGAAGTGGATAGTGACACCTATTACAAGAATCAAATTCCAGAGTGAGTTTCAGGTCAATATTCAACTGTGCTGAACACCATAATTATACTTATCAAATAAATCATGAAATTTTCAAATGCAACTTCTCATTTAAGTTCACTTGTACTATATCTCATATTCTTAAAATTAATTATCCCATTCTTTGAACACATCTGATGACTTATCAGTCATTAATTAAATCTGGTTTCACTTATCAAGGGGGAAGATTCTTCCTTCAAATATCTTACGAAAAATTTGACTTCACTCATTTCTTTTGAGTCCTCATATACTTCATTATTTTCCTTCAATCTAGTTATAATTTCTTTGGGTTTTATTTTTCCATTAATGAATCTACACAGCTTAGATTTTTCCTTGCATTTGTCAACTCTATATTTTCCATATCTCTTCTCTTCTTAGCCTTACATATTCATTCCTTTCTAGTTTATATTCTTCTTTCCTTTCTTGTGTATCAGGGTAAATGTAGAAATCAGTAAAAACTATAGAATACAGGAGGGTGTGAGGCAGGGATGTGTGATGTCCTCATGGCAGTTTAAATTATATCCCAACACTCAATTTAATGGACTTCGATTTAATGGATTATAGATTTCACATACACCATCACCAACTGGAAAAGCAGACAGGACCATCAAAAAGTCTGTTGATAGAATACTGTATCCGCTAAGTGGCAGAGCGAATGGTGTGAGCGGTGAGTTTCCACCAAATCAAGCATGTAAAGTCAGTAATCTTTCACCTTTTGACCTAACCATCATCCAGCTATGTTTGTGCTTGATTTTTGTATATATTTCTATTGTTTTCAGCAAAATTCCCCCCAAAGGTCGTGAAAAAGAAGTGTGTTAACCTTAGCATAACAGAGAAATTAATGCATTACACACAAGGTCCGGAGACACATTTATTAGTCCGAGCTCTCGGCAAGAGTGGCCAGAGAGCTAAAACCACCACCTCAGTACTGATCCCTCGGCATGCCAGGCCATTGTACCCGACACTGCATACATTGTGCCATGCCCTGCACAGCTGCCGTTGCATTAAAACCTGCTAATGGACTTCCGAAAACTCTTACCCCATTGCCACAGCAGCACTTTGCACGCAGACAGTGGAGGGGGACTGGAGGTGACTCAAGAGGACATATCAGGGCTTTATATGGCCCAGAACAACGTTAGAACACTGCACTATGCCTTTGCTGAGCAAGGAAGGAAAGGACGGTGAGCATGGAAGTAAAAAAAAAAGGACTGCATGTTGGAAAAATTATGCCAACAATCACTCAATCAAAAGAGAGCCCAGAGAGAGCTTGCAGTTCATTATAGCCCGATCTATGGATAAGACTGTACCATTCACACACCACACACCCCATCCTCTTACTCAAGGACAGTAACTGCTTGGTCATAAGTGAAACTTTGCACCTTGAGCGAGGCGCGTACTCAATCGAGTGTGCGGAGTGACAAGTCAAGACATTACAACTGATACCAAGCAGTTTCTAATGAGATTGAGGCAATGATAGGCAACGAGCACAGATCCTGCAAGCATAACAATATTACATTAAAGTGCTTGTGTTCAATCTTATTACATTACAAAATAATGGCGAATCTTTATTTCTCACTAACTAATGGTATCAAAAGGTAAACAAAAGTATAGGAAAAAAAATTAAAATTCATCTCCAGTAAAGCTTGTAAATCAAAGGGGAGAAGGAAAAGACCATTGGGCATATTCAAGCTCATCAGAAACCAAACTGATAAGGAGATAGAATGCTATATTTAATGGCAAACTTCTTCAGCTGTTTGTCAAGCAGACATTTACCAAGTTGATATAAAATTGAAGAAACGGAAATGAATACATATATCACTTTGGTAAAACTGAGGAGAAAAGATTTTTTTGAGATTGGTGTCACCGTGATATGTTAGCATACAAAAAACTGGCTTGTTGGATTAGAATTGTGAAACTGACAAATAATTGTAGAGCTAATGGTTAACTAAAGGTGCTGTTACACAGCCTTTTTTTTTCATTGCAATATTAACCAGTATTCCTCAGTCGTGTTGTCAGCCAAACTAGAGCCACATTGAGCAAATATTGCTCCTTATTGCTCCAATCTGATCTATTTGTCAGAATCGAAATGGATGGTGATGTGTTTTGCCATATGGCCTGAGTGGGATGGGAAATATAGCAATACTCTTATAAATAGTAATTTATACAACAATTTTACTAAACAATCATATCAAATTGGTATTACTCGACTCAGTGATGCAGTGGTTAGCACATCTGAGTACAAATCCGCTGGCCCAAGTGCGATCCTGGACGAAGGCAGGCGGCACACAGCTCACCCAGCTGTTCATCCTCCCAAACGGATTGGTAGATAAATGGGTACCCGGGGAAGATAAATTGTGGGAAGTCGGATGTCACAGTGGCCCTGTGTCCCCAGGGGAACAGATTAATTTTCACCACAGGCTCAAAGGCCAATGCAACAGGAGATGAGCGCCCACAGCTACGCGCAGCTATAGCATGTACCCCAACTTTATTTACCTTATCATTACTCGACATGAACCCTGTCAAGCATGTATTGCCACTGATTGCTTAATATTACCAACCATACTTTGGAATGGAAGGAAGTGTTGATGTGTATTTACATAAGAGTCGGTTGGAAAGTACGACATTATTGCTAAGAAAAGTGTTGCTCTTCAGGAGCAAAATTCTAAGAGTTTCCTTTTCTAAGACATTTGGCCTAAAGCTTATGCACTTGTGTTGTTGTTTTCTTTATTAATTTATCAATTTATTATTATTTACTGATTTTTAGAATATAGTTAGCTTTTGTCAAGCTTTATAATAGTAAGCACAGTGACCCATTGGCCATGAAGCAGTAAAAAAAATTGTAACCTTTGTTGATACAGTAGCATTCATTGTTATCCTGAAATATTTTATTCTTCTGCAGGTTAAAGATGAGTAAATGGATCAGATCCTGTGGAGTTAACCTGTCCTCTGGAGCTGGTGTGCTTCAGTACTTTGAAGGCCAGGCTAGGGTTTTGAGAGATATCTAAGAGGTGAGTTATTGTTGGTTTGCAGAGGTGGAGAGATGACAGTTAGTGGAGGAGTGCCATGCGGTGGGACTGGTGGCGAGGACAGTGCAATAGGTGGTGTTCTGGGGTGTCTTGTTGTGTAGGGCACCAAGGGCAGTGGGGGTCCTCTGTCATGCCCAGCTTGTGTAGGTGCGAGCTTAGGCGGCTGTGTCCAATTTGGAGTCTGGTGACGGTAGTGTCAAGGGCACGGCTGGGGAAGTAGGTCCATCAGTAGTGTCGTGTGTCTTGTCTAATGCGTCCAAGTGAGGTGTACTGTAGGGCATAAGTTAGGTCTGTGTCCCAGTGTAGTTTGCAAGCTGTCTGAAGGTTGGTCAGAAAGCCAGTCTGGTCAGTAGGGAGGTGTATGGGGAAGGGGTGGGAGTGTGCTTCCGCTGGCGCTCTGTTGGCCACCATGTTACCCATGACGCCGACGTGTGAGGGGACCCACTGAAGGTGGATTGAAAAGCCAGAAGAGGACAGTTAGAGAAAAAGGTTGTGAGTTCAATCAGTCTCTCTCATCAGTCTATCCTCCATACTTTAACATCTCTGCTGTAATCCCATCCACTCTTGCTGGCTTTGTTTTTCAGATTGCTTTCATTACTTACTCCCTTTTGTTTTCTCTAGTTTATACATTCTCCCATCTCCACTTATTATTTCCACACATCACAATGGCCTCACATTTACTCTTTACATTAATTTAATTTTCAAAGTATTCCAATCATCTTATTTCAACAATTTCTCTCGACATCCTTTCATCCAATCTTTCACATATTATCCTTTGCTACTCACATTTGTTTCTATTTCTCTCTCCTCTACAACTTCTTTCCATGATTTTCTTCTATGAATTTCTGTTCCTAAACTGCTTCCTCAATCCCTTCTCTCCACTCCACCATGCATCCCTTTCTTATTTCCCACTTGCACCACTTTCATCCCCACCACTCCTTTCACTATATATTTTTGAGTCTCAAAAGCATCCTCAGTATTTGTGTATTTATTCACATGGTGGGATCTAGTAGAACATTTATAACATTGAAAGAAATTATGTCTAAGGTACTATAATATACATTTCCTGTAACACCACTCCTAGAATAAGCCAATTTGATATGGAAACAGTTAATTCCCACCTTAATAAACATGTCAGATGAAGAGAGATTAAGGAAACTCAATTTACCAACATTGACCTATAGATGAGATGAGATATGATTCAAACACATAAGATACTGGGAGGAATATATGATAATGTTTGTGAAGAGCAGTTCCAAATGCAAGATGATACTAGTACAAGAGGACATAATAAGTAGATTTACAAACAGATTAAGGATTAACAAAAAAATATGCATTTTGTTCTTCACAAACTCTTCACTTACTTTCTTTCAAGATGATCAAACTACCTTAAGGTATTTCTTTTCACCCATTCCACTTCACCACATTACTTGATTTTCATAAGTTTTCATGCCACATCTTTCATACATGATTTCATCTCATCACGCCACATGCTCCTCTCAAATAACTACTTTCCACAGCACGCACCTTTGACTACTATTCCATATCCAAGTCTCTGATCCCCACGTCAGTGTTGGCAGTAGAATACTGTTTCTTAAATCACTCTTTACCTCCATTGTCACATTCCTTACTTTCATAATCCTGTCAAGTGATCCTATAACACACCTGCCTTTTACAGTCCTCTCTTATTTGTCCATACATCCCTCCATGCTTGCATTGCACTGTTGCCAAATGCTTAAACTGTTTCACTTCCTCCATTTTCTCTCCTAGAATTACCTCACACCTTCCTATTGCTGGCACACTCACCCTACAAGGTGTACTAGAGTCTACCACCTCTACTTACCTTCTTTCAAAGACTTTACATTCACCTAGCATTCACTTTTAGCTTCCTTCTTGTACAAATACTATAAAATTTATTGGTATTATTTAACATCTTCACCAGAACGCTCTAGAGAATTGAGGGTTATATTTTTGCATTACCTGATGCATTTTGAGAAGTTTTCTTAATTACATTTCCGTCGCAAATTCTTAGTTAGTGAGATATTCAATGTTTTTCGGTGAGACCTTCTCTTCGAAAAATAAAGTTTAGTTTGGTTTAAACAAGATTCTGTTATTTGTCAATATAAGTTAAGGTTTGGTTAGGTTTGGTTAGGCTAGGTTAATTTAGAAGATATCAAATATTCTCTATGTCCAAAAGTAGGGAGTTGGATGAGGTGAGGTGCAGAGGGAAGACGCAGACAAAAACAGACGCCATTATGGTGAAGATGTAAAATTTTACCAATTTTATCTACCACTCTGAAGTTCCTCTTCACTCTTTGCAAAAAACTGTCATTTGCAAACAGGCATGCCACCACTGCCCAACCATTCCATTAATTTTCAGTCTAACACCTACATTCACTCTCATGGGTACTGACTGCTTTACATAAATTTCTCAGCATTTTAAAAACACGGGTCATTACACGACATTTTCTCGTATGATCTCAACATCTTTTCTATAGGCTCTTTTATCTCATATGTCCACCATGCACTTTCCTTTGTCTGATCCCTCAGAGCTTTGTACCCAACTATTACTTCACCTTTGAACACCCTTAATTATCTTAATAACACTTTCTTCCTCTTCAATTGTTATCCTAGCTTCTCTCAGTCTCTCTCATACCTTCCTCTTGTAATCCTTTCTTACCTTTTGCCTATCCGTCCTTTCACGAGCCACATTACCTTACTCGTCTTAACCTTGCCATTGCAGCACAGATTACCATGGTTGCAGAGAATTAGTTGCTCACTTCTAAACAGACTCGTTACAACATACAAGACTCCAATAAACAAAACTCCACGAACCTGACAAAGCAATCACGTTAAGTAAAGAACACTGAACGTGACTGAAGGACTGTCACCGAGGTGCCAGTGATGCAGCAGATCAAAAATAGTAAAGAGTTGCTTAGCTTGTTTCCTTTCGCAGCCTTTAGAGTTTAGAACATTCCATTCCAGCTCCTCATCCTTGAACTTGTGGAAATCCAACTATGTACTGTACATACTTACTTCTTCACCTGAATGCTCTACAGAATTGAGGGTTATATTTCTACATTACCTGGTGCATTCTGGGAAGGTTTTCATAATTACATGTTTTTAGCGTAAATCACTGTATTTCGTCTTCCCTACCACCCAAGAAACCCGCATTCCCACAGGTTGCCAGTCTTGTTGGGGATCATGAGGATTTCTTATTATATATGCATTTGCGACGGAAATTAGGAGATTAAACGAGTACTTACCAAGTATGAAGGTTGATCATAATTTCACGAGTATTTGACTGCGTCACTTAGGCAAGAAATGAGATGTCCCGCGCAGCGCCACGCATCAGTCTTTAGAGCAGTGGTATTCATTGCGCGGCTCGCGATGACTCAATTCACGGCTCTCGAAAAATATATAAATTAATTAATATAAAAAAATAATTTTTCAAGTAAAATACATATTTTCATGAGGTGAGATGGAAGACGAAGTCACAGTAAGAGATAACATTCTAACATCCCTAGCCTAGTCGTACAGAAATCATACGTGTCCACTACGGGAAACTGATCAGGGACACGTCTAGCTCTAGGCGTCGGTGGTCTCCCTGAATCGGTTGAGTTCAAACTTGCAGGTAGCTGCGGCTCTCTCAATCAATGCGTTTAACCGAAGTGGCTATCTTGCAATTCAGAATTTACCTGGTAAACTAAAAATATAACTGTCAATTCTCTAGAGCATTGTGGTGTAGATGTAAAATAATACCAAATCTTACATTAACAAATAACAGAACCTTGTTTAAACCAAACTAAACTTTATTTTTCGAAGAGAAGGTCTCACAGAAAACATTGAATATCTCACTAACTAACAATTTGCGACGGAAATGTAATTAAGAAAACCTTCTCAAAATGCATCAGGTAATGCACAATTATAACCCTGAATTCTCTAGAGCGTTCTGGTGAAGATGTAAAATAATACCACAGAGACACTGTTATGACCGTATCTACATTATTGGTAGGGTGACCATCTGGGATCTGTTAAAATAATTGTTCTGTATTGGAGTGTGACATGCTGCGTTTCGTTTTGAACCAATATGGAACGCCAGTTCCGTATTTTGGCTGTCCAAATGGTTAAGGTAAGGCCGAAAGAGTCAAGCAATAGATAGTAGAATAGTTCTACTGTTTACATTTTAATTCCAGAATCCAGATTAATTGATGTTCATTATATAGTCATTTCTTGTCTTGAAATGTTTAAAATTTGGGTGAATAATCATGTAAATGATGTAATAGTAAATAAATTAACTTCTTTACCATTTTATTCACACTATAATTAGCATGAATGACTTTTGATAAACATGTTGGTGTAATGTATGTCACAAACTCACAATGTGTCATTTATTTCGGAAATTAATCAGAAAGTTGTAGTGTCTTTACTTATTAATGTTATTGGTAGTTATAAGTATCTAAATTATTAATAAAGTAAGCACTCGCAATCCTCGTAACTCGTATGTACTATGTAGGCATAATGTAGCGTGGAAACCAAAACTCCCATGATACTGGGCAGATGATACATGTTTGTGCCCGAACCCCGAAGCCGTACTGGCTCATTCCACTCGCCATCATTATTATTATTATTATTATTATTATTATAAAGTATAAAGTTATAACAAGCTGACGGTTGTGGACTCAAGGAACTCAAGGGCGTCCGTTCAGGTGGCCCGTGTTGTCGCTGCAGCCACGCTGTCTGCCCTACTAGAGGTGTGCACAATGTACTCGCCGTCACGTTAGCTGTGTAAATACCAACGCACAACATTGACACGATAGACAACTAAACATGGAAGTCAAAGGTAGATGCAATGGCGTAAGGGTTTAAATTAAGACTGCCATACTTGAAACCACCGTTTCTTACTTAAAATAAGCAATTATGGTCATAGATGGCAAGCTAGCAAGGATAATACAACACCTGCCGTCATCCTTGCATTCCGCGTCGACCTACATGCAGTGGCCGGTGCAAAGCTCCCTCTAGGAAAATCACGTTAATATACTTGCCTTTACGAGGAGACTGAAGAGCCCATTCCTGCACGTCCTCTCACGACAGCGGACCGGCTGGACTCCTCAGGCTAAACGGACCTTATGTGACTTGCTTCGGAGCCTCGCTGAATTCAGCTTTGACGAGACAAACCACTTTGGCGGGAACGATCTGACAGGCCAATCACCACGTCTTCTTATATTTTTGCAACACTTTGGTTGGTTGGGCTTTACAGAGCCTTCTGGAGTAGTAAGTCACTGCAGGCGTGTAGTGACTGCATGAGAAACATCTCCGACACAAGGGGGGGCGAGTGTCTGACTTGCCATTGGCAGTTGCCAGAGCGCGGACAAAGGAGTAAGCGGCGCGTCCATTGGCCGATCATCTTACATTCTGTTTATGAAAATGTTCGATTTGCAGATCATGAGAGACATCATACATAGTACCTACTTCAGGCAGCATCTGCTTATGATTGTTCTAAGCAAGCACGCGTTACTTACAGAATCTTCACTGTCCCTGAACGAGTCATGTGCCCGTTAACTTCCCATTGGTGTTAACCAATGGGAAGTTAACGGGCACATGACACACACACACACACACACACACACACACACACACACACACACACACACACACAGTCGACTGAACTAGTTAGGTAAAGGTTTATGGGAATCAGTTGATCAGAAAAAAAATCATTAATTAGTCGTCTTTACCCTTAAGTACTTGTATTAGTCTTGTGAACACAGTTCAAACGTATTTCTATATTCCAAAGAAACAATTATTTAAGACTTGCAACAATGTAATGGAATGTAATTCGGTGTTTCATTATATATATGTGTATGTATATATATATATATATATATATATATATATATATATATATATATATATATATATGTATGTATATATATATATATATATATATATATATATATATATATATATGTGTGTGTGTGTGTGTGTGTGTGTGTGTGTGTGTGTGTGTGTGTGTGTGTGTGTGTGTGTGTGTGTGTGTGTGTGTGTGTGTGTGTGTGTGTGTGTGTGTGTGTGAAGCAAGAGTACTTTTGTGATTTGCAAGTAAAGTTAGAAAACTAGGTTTGACTTCAGGAAAATCCGACACATTTACACACGACTCAAGCTGAGTGATCAGATAAGCAGGGTCATTTGAAGTAGCTGTACCATCAGAGACAGCACCAACTAAGTGTGGGGGATCCTGGAAAAAAGGCTGTCAGCAACTTCAAATGAACCAAGTACTACTCCACTCTTGAGAGTTCCAGGGCTACCCGTGAACATTACCATAACGAATTGTAGAAAGTGTGCCTTCTAGCGCTAAGCTATGTATCTGCATTGTTTCTGGCAAGGATAAAACACACTAGCCAACAGGAGCTTTTGCAATGCGTATGGGAAGACGCGTGGCAAAATTAGGACTTACAGCTTGGTCACCAACAATGTTTTCACCAACAGAAACGGAGGAAACTGTACTTTTAGATTTGAAGACTGGAACTATGTCATCTGGACATGCCGTCAAAAACTGGAGCAGGTTACCTTTTTCCGACGAAGGTAAACCAAGTAGTGGAGTGGATGTATCCATCGCCAGGTAAGACATTTCATCACGGGAGATCCCACAGCGCTGTGGAAAAATATCAATATTGAACTTACTAAGAAACTGAAGTGCGTAACCAGGTGTGACAAAAAATGAAATGTGCAAAAGTTGAGAATTAAGGCAAAGGTATAAAGATAAGGTGATAATACCAAGAATATTTAATTTTGAACCTTGAACACTTTGGAGAATAACATCCGTAGCAATAAAGGAGACATTATGCATTTTTTCAAGTGTGGAATAAGTTGTCTCACTAATGAGATTACAAGATGCATCAGTGTCTATACCGAGGGAAATAGGGGTATTATAAGTATAGCACTTAAATGTAAGGAAATCAGAACAAGCAGCAACAAAAAGAGGAATAAGATGCTTAGATGGAAAACTGTAGTCCACCAATGCGCGGACAGCCTGCACGTAAAACAGCCGCAGCACAGAGGACGTGGCCCCAGCGTGTGTCCTCGTCATGGCACAACGTTGATTCTCGCCTGAGTCCTCTCTCTCAAGTAGGTGACCTGAGTGGTGAAGGTCAGGCTCCGGTCAACCCACATCCCGAGGTACTGGTAGGAGCTGGTCCAGGCGGGGCCTCCGAAATATACTGGCCTGGGTCTCGAGAAGTCGACATAAGTTAGGCGGATTTCCACGTTTTCAGTGTATTGAAATGTTGTACTCTAACCAGATATTGCCATACTACCAGATAATATTAAGGAAAACTGAGTCTATCATCGGGTTCGTGATACATGGATGCATATCATGAGCGTAAATTAGTAACACTACACCTAATGTAAGATAATGAAAGGAAAATTAAATAGTGCATAAACATTTTGTGTCACATTTTTTACTTAAACTCACTGTAACTCCCTTAGCTTTACTTGCATTGCATTTTGAATCACTGATTCGAAATCAGCACATTTTTCCGATCCTTATGGTATGCAACAAGTACTGATAAAGTAAAAATTACTGCAAACTAGCCTACCTTCCACTACCTGAAGCACTCAGCACTCCAGTGATGCCCTCCCGTGCAACCTGAGGCTGCATCTCTCTTGTTGCAAGCGACACTCACCCGTGACCAAGGTCTGTATAAGATGTTAAAAGAGTTTGTACATTTGTTTGCGTCACCAGTGATCCACTATGTTTTCTCTGGAGAGTGTACAGCCGAGAATAAGGGGTTACTTAAACAATGTTACAACGCTAAGGTCACCTCTCCTCCGGTAACAGCTTCCACCGCCGTCCGAGCTGCTTGTGTTGCTCTGTGTTGTGTATGTCGGGACTCTGGGTGATGATCTACCGCCGCTCCAGCTGTGACCATAGCATGAAGGTGTTCATGGGCAGCTCCACGTGGTTAGGCGGGTGTTTCTTAGTCTGGCAAGGTAAGGAAAGGTGTGTTAGGTGACGCACAGGTAAACATAAGAACATAAGAAAATAAGGAGGCTGCAAAAGGCCAGTTGACCTACACAAGGTAGCTCCTGTAAACACACACACAAATACTAACCACACCTCCTAACACACTAATACCACGACCTAATCTATGTGTTAACACCATCCAACACACACATAAGAATATAAGAACATAAGAAATGAGGAGACTGCAAGAGGCCAGTTAATGACCTACACGAGGCAGCTCCTTGTTCCCCACCCTTGGAATAATCCAATATTTAGCCATCCCACCTGTCATCCCTATCCATACTCTGATCCAACAGTCTTTTAAAGCTACCTATTGACTCAGCATTTACTACGTGTCTACCCAGCCTATTCTAATCGTTCACGACTCTGTTAGTGAACCAATATCTACCTATGTCTGTCCTGAATCTAGTGAACACTAGTGATTAGTAACAAGTTAAACTACATTACTTTATTTATATGATATAAATGTGTTACCTTATAAAACTATTCCGTAATTAAGGGAAGTTTGCAGGTAAAGGTAGCTCAGTAATTCACTAAACTAGGTAATTACTATGTCTCCATATGAAGGTGTAAATGTAATTTGTGTGTTAATTTGTCACGTTGCTAATTACTGTAACAGACATTTCCTTTTAATGAGCAGAACGGAAACAAATTAACAAATGAACATCAACACAGTCTATTCCGATCTATAGATGTGAAGGTTGATTATATTGTATCTAATTCCACTAATAGAGTTGGGTAATGGATGTAATTATCGTTAATGGGATAATATATTGTATGTATTCTGTAACACTGATGGATTTTGTGTGTATATGTGTGAGTGTTTTTTTGTTCGGTGTTTTTTTGTGTGTGAATGTTATGTTTTGCTACAGTTAACGTAAAATAAATTGTGATTGAGTTAGATTAAAGATTAGTTTTATAAATCATGATACTCGTAATGTATTTTTCCTCCTCCTTCTCCTCCTCCTCCTCCTCCTCCTCCTCCTCCTCCTCCTCCTCCTCTTCTTCCTCCTCCTCTTCCTCGTGTTTGTAATAAATTTGTGAAATTACTTGCAATATCTTATCAAAATACGAAAAAAACTACACAATACATCTATACATTTCTAAATCACCTCCTTCGTTGCATTATTTATTATATCATTTATACTGACACGCTGAAGACAGGCTATAATAGGAGGGAAAATTCATCCAATAATTCGGCTTAAAAAAAAAAAAAGGTTAAAAAGGAAGGAAAAGCAGGTAGGCTCAAGTGTGTGGAAGCCATGGGTCACGTGTGTGGTTAGACTTCTTTTCAGTCCCGCTCCGTCCCGCCTCGTCTAACCCAGCCCCGCCCCGTGACAACCCAGCCGCTCCCCGTGACAACCCAGCCCCGCCCGTGACAACCCAGCCCCGCCCTAGTGACCAAACAGATGTACATAAGGAGTGTTTGAAAATGGCGCCTTATACCCTGCATACCCTACTTGGTCCCTGCTTCTACCCGTACCCTCCCTCTCTCTCCCTCCCATACCCTTTCTCCTGCCATTTAATTATCTTATACATTTGTTTAACTTAATATCAATTTTGTTCATGTGATTAAAGAAATATATATATATATATTTGTAAGAAATGTCAACCGTCCCGTGTTGAAGTTTGTATGATTTGTTGTTGTTATTGTTTACACTTGCCACTTGTGCAGAGCTTCTAAAAAACAACAAAACAACAATGAACTTACTAATATAACAAGGTAAGTAGGTGAAGGAGTAGTAATATATATAGGTATTATTTTACATCTTCACCATAACGGTTTAGAGAATTCAGGGTTATATTTTTGCATTACCTAATGCATTTTGAGAAGGTTTTCTTGATTTACATTTCCGTCGCAAATTGTTAGTTATTATAGTGAGATATTCAATGTTTTCTGTGAGACCTTCTCTTCGAAAAATAAAGTTTAGTTTGGTTTAAACAAGGTTCTGCTATTTGTCAATGTAGGTTAAGGTTTGGTTTGGTTAGGTTAAGTTAGGTTACATTAATATAGAAACTATCAAATGTTCTCTATGACCAAAAGTAGGGAGTTGGACGAGGGACAGTCCCGAAACGTAGACGTAAACAAACGCCATTATGGTGAAGATGTAAAATTTTATCTATCTATCTATATATATATATATATATATATATATATATATATATATATATATATATATATATATATATATTCTATTTTACCTGCTAAGTGTTATTTTCACTCTAATTAGCATTGTAACGAGGTTTTAAGGTGGAAATTTAGTTAAATCTGTTTTCTTCATTTACCGCCAAAAATGTAATAAAATCTGATTTTTCATTTACCGCCAATAATGTAATAAAATCCGTTTCTTCATTTACCGCCAAAAATGTAATGAAATCTGTTTCTTCATTTACCGCCAAAAATTTATTAAAATTGGTTACTTCATTTACCGCTAAAAAATATATTAATGTGGATTCTAAAGTAGTTTAGTAAAGTTTTTCTAGTTTTCTAATGTGTGGTGCAGATTCAATTCGTAGTAATTTTGACTTTATTTCATGTATTTATATATATATATATATATATATATATATATATATATATATATATATATATATATATTTATATATAGATATTTATATATATATATATATATATATATATATATATATATATATATATAAATATATATTTTTTTTTGCAAATATGTATGGAATATTTATTTGATCATTTTGAAATACTGACAAATCATATGTATATTTTTTCTATGTTGACGAAAAAATATTACTTACTTTTTTTTCTTAAATCTTGAGTTAATATTTTTTGTATAATTTTTAAAGTCCAGTTTCATTATTTATTTATGTATGTATTAGACGTCGCTAGTGGCCTGACATCGCTTGCCAGGAAGTAGTGGTAGCAGTAGTGGTAGTGACAGTATGGTCTTGGTTGGCCTTCCTTTCCCTGCCAGCCATGGCTGGGGAGAGAAGCCTTCACCCTTACTATCCTGTATCCTTCACTCTAGAGTAGATAGTGTAGTCTCACAAACAGCCTCGTAAGGGCCAGCAGGCCTGTTGTTGTTTGTTCTTCCTATGTGTTCCTATGTGTTCCTATTATTTTATTTTAATTTCTATCTCATAATTGACTTGTATTATCTTGGTTCAACTGATCTATTGCTATATCTATACATTTTTATTTTCCTAGTCTTCATGACAAACTCTCTCTCTCTCTCTCTCTCTCTCTCTCTCTCTCTCTCTCTCTCTCTCTCTCTCTCTCTCTCTCTCGCTCTCTCTCTCTCTCTCTCTCTCTCTCTCTCTCTCTCTCGTCTCGTCTCTCTCTCTCTCTCTCTCTCTCTCTCTCTCTCTCTCTCTGTCTCTGTCTCTCTCTCTCTCTCGCTCTCTCTCTCTCTCTCTCTCTCTCTCTCTCTCTCCTCCTCTCTCTCCTCTCTCTCTCTCTCATCTCTCTCTCTCTCTCTGTCTCTCTCTCTCTCTCTCTCTCTCTCTCTCTCTCTCTCTCTCTCTCTCTCTCTCTCTCTCTCTCTCTCTCTCTCTCTCTCTCTCTCTTTAATTTATGATTGACATCTAATTAGGAAGCTCATTAAGGAATCAGAATAGCTATATCATACACTTTATCATTATTATAAAGATTATTTTTGTTTGTGTTAATTACCACTACTACTACTATTACTATTTATCTATTTGTTTATTTATTTATTTCCTTCTTTCTATTCTTGTTTATTTAATTTATTAATTTATTAATTATTAATTTATTTTATTTATCTAAAAGATTATACTAAATAATTGCAGATCCTTTACGTCTTTTTG
>JAPQNM010000013.1:4230709-4233209 GCA_029783475.1 Metacarcinus magister | reverse complement strand
AGCCAGTAAGTAATATTTTGATAGCTATCCGTTAAACATACATTACTAAAATAACCTTATTTACTATATTCTAGCCCAGTGAATTGTGGTATAGTGAGATTAAGGGATATTATTAGAAAAACGGGTAGGATTGTATGAAAAGTTGGGCAGAGTAAGGTTTGAGCCTAGTCGTGTCGGTCGAGGTGAAATGTATCACTGTTGCCATGTGTAACAACCAGTAAGGGTGGCCGGCTGCTACCCTCCGTTACTCCTAAGAAACACTCACACGCGCACACACACATACACATTTCGTAGTGCCAAGTTAATCTGAACAAACATACAACCGGTGCTCTATCTTTATGCTAACCTATATAAGAGAAAATAATCATACATTATAAGCCATTGACACGAGGTTGATGTCAATAGATAATTCTGCACGTGCCTTGTAATCTTGGTTAGCACATGGCGAAGTGGGTGATGCGCGTGCAATGGTTAGCATCATGTAGTTTGGTGCTGTTGAGTGGTTTGCAGTGATTAGCAGTGACTTCATCTTCCTTCCCTTCTTCAGCTGCGTGTGTGGGTTATTATGCAGGTGAGATGAGGTGTTCATAAATTTTCTTATCCGTAATCATTTTGGTAATTAGTAGTGGTGGGAGGTAAGGTTGCAATATATGTCACCTGTGATATATTTATTTTTTATATATTGCATCAATTTTTCTTTTTCTTTATTTATTTTCTTTCTTTATATCTCTTTACCTGGATCGATCTCAGGTAAATTGGTGTCCTATAAATTACGTGCTAATTAACCCTATATTACCCGTGTTCAAAGATTTTATTTATTTATTTATTTTTTTTTTTTTTTACATTATAAGGGTACCGGGCTAAGGGACAACAAAAATACGTTTCAAAAAATTTCGCTTGTCGCCAGACCCTGTAAAGAGGACAGTAGGAGAAATAGAAGCAAGGGGTGGAGGTCCAGTTAACGTTATACCTATTTATTATCTCTCTCTCTCTCTCTCTCTCTCTCTCTCTCTCTCTCTCTCTCTCTCTCTCTCTCTCTCTCTCTCTCTCTCTCTCTCTCTCTCTCTCTCTCAAATGGTAACGCCTTCTAATAAGAGAGAGAGAGAGAGAGAGAGAGAGAGAGAGAGAGAGAGAGAGAGAGAGAGAGAGAGAGAGAGAATGACAGAGAGAGAGAGAGAGTGTGTGTGTGTGTGTGTGTGTGTGTGTGTGTGTGTGTGTGTGTGTGTGTGTGTGTGTATGTGTGTGTGACCTACCATATGTTAAGAAAGAGAGCGAGGGAAGGAGAGAGAGAGAGAGAGAGAGAGAGAGAGAGAGAGAGAGAGAGAGAGAGAGAGAGAGAGAGAGAGAGAGAGAGAGAGAGAGAGAGAAAGAGAAAGAGAGAGAGAGAGAGAGAGAGAGAGAGAGAGAGAAAGAGAAAGAGAAAGAGAAAGAGAGAGAGAGAGAAAGAGAAGAGAAGAGAAAGAGAGAGAGAGAGAGAGAGAGAGAGAGAGAGAGAGAGAGAGAGAGAGAGAGAGAGAGAGGAATATATAGATATCGCATGCTTTGAGATGAAATAAAAAGGAAAGGGAGAGAGAGAGAGAGAGAGAAAGAGAGAGAGAAAAAGAGAGAGAGAAGAAAATTTGAAATGACGAGGGGAGAGAGGAAGATGCTGAGGGGAGACTGACGGGTGTTAAGGAGAGACAGGTGAGAGTGAGGGGAAACAGGTGGACAGTAAGGGGAAACAAAGGTCATTTTCCCTTCAAAAATTAATTAATTCACAGTAGATAGAAAAGGGGAAAGAAATTAAGTGGGCACTACTTTAAAATTTCCTTAGAGATCATACAGTCGTCCCTTCCTTTCCCATCACTTCTGCCCCTTCCCCTTAGGTAATTAATAAGTGTTTTATAACCTAATTGTTTCCCCGTAACCTAATTGCATCAATCAGTCATCTAATTAGACTTTTTCTTGCTTACTTAATAGCAACAACCGATTTTCATTATCACAATTTGATTATTTCTCATTAACAAAGTAAGGGAGAGAGAGAGAGAGAGAGAGAGAGAGAGAGAGAGAGAGAGAGAGAGAGAGAGAGAGAGAGAGAGAGAGAGAGAGAGAGAGAGAGAGAACAGATAAAAAGTGCGTTTATTTATCTATTTTTTTAAAATTGTATTGCTCAAATTGCTTTTGTATTATTTTTCTTTTATTATAGTTGCATCGAAAATTTTTCTTTTCGCTATAGTGATTCAATTAATATTTTCTTTCTCTCCTACTCGAATGATTGTAAAAAATGTACAAACTACTACTACTATTATTATTATTATTATTATTATTATTATCATCATTATTCACATCAGCATCTAAGTCACAGTAACTATATATTTTAATACAGTCAGTCTTTAATCACTCCACAGTTTCTTTGATGCATATAATAGTCACCATTTCATTAATTGTTTTATCGTTACATTCAAACAATCAATTAACTAACAGAGGACGTTGTCTTAGAATAAAAGAATGGAAAAACTTT
>JAPQNM010000013.1:4200709-4215709 GCA_029783475.1 Metacarcinus magister | reverse complement strand
GGAGGAGGAGGAGGAGGAGGAACACTACGCCTGGCAACAGCTTCTCCACGTGTCTATGTCCTTTTTCACCCCGTCCCCCCCTCCCCCTCTTTCCCCTCCATCCATTCCCCCCTCACTTCCCCTCTTCCTCCCCTCCCTCCTCTCTGCTCTCTCCCCTCCCTCGTGCACTCTCACTTTCAACCACGTTTATTTCTCCCTCCCTCCTCCTCCTCCTCCTCCTCCTCTTCCGAATTCACACGACCCACTTCCACTTTCTCTTCCTTTAAAAGTGTTGCGTGGACACGAGAAGATGGAGGAGGAGGAGGAGGAGGAGGAGCAGCAGCAGCAGGAGGAGGAGGGCAATAATAACACATACACTATACTCCTCCTCCTACTCCTCCTCTTCCTCCTCCTGTCTTTGTCCTCTGTGACATCCTCATGAACTCTCCTCCTCCTCCTCCTCCTCCTCCTCCTCTTCCTCCTCCTTCTCGTTCTTTTAATCAAAATTCCAATGCTTTTCTTTTTTTCTTTCATACATCATAGTTTTTCTTCCTTTCCTGCTAGGTCTGGCGCGTGGCTGGAGCGGTGGGTGGGTGGGGAGGAGTCATCCCCTTTACTATTCCCTCATCCTCCTCTCCCTTTGTAATCAGGTAGTGTAGCTTATCACAACGGATCTGCTGATGTTTGTTCTTTCCCTTTGTTCCTTTGTGTTCCTCCATAAATCGTCGATTTTTGAGGAAGAGGAGGAGGAGGAGGAGGAGGAGCCTGGTGTTGCATTTTGTAAAGTGAGAATTGTTTGTTGATATGATGCTGCACCAGTCAGGAGGAGGAGGGGAGGAGGAAGAGGAGGAGGAGGAAGAGGAGGAGGAGGAGGTCCCAAAATTAATACCTCCTGCAGTGAATTTATATCGAGAGAGAGAGAGAGAGAGAGAGAGAGAGAGAGAGAGAGAGAGAGAGAGAGAGAGAGAGAGAGAGAGAGAGAGAGAGAGAGAGAGAGAGAGTGAGTTATAACTGTCCCACACCTGTTTCCCTTTTTGCACACTTGTTGCCTCTTAATTGATTGAACCCAGTTATTACTCCCCCTCCTCCTCCTCCTCCTCCCCTTCAACATTATTTATCTTTTTTTTTTATAACATATACGTACATGCTCTCTCTCTCTCTCTCTCTCTCTCTCTCTCTCTCTCTCTCTCTCTCTCTCTCTCTCTCTCTCTCTCTCTCTCTCTCTCTCTTTTAAACACTATTGGGAGAGGACGGGAAAAGAGATGGGGAAAGGGAGGGGAAGCATGACTCAATCCCTCCCCTCCCCTCCCCTCCCCTCCTCTCCTCCCCTCACGAGACAGAGGGCTAGACAGGACAGTGTAACATCCTTGCACGTGGAGGCAAAGTAAGGGTGAGGGAGCGAGGATGAGGGGAAAGGAGGGGCAGGGGAAAGGAGGGGGAGGGGAAAAAGGGGGAGGAGGGGTTGCATGCGCGTGGCGTCTGCTGGCAAGAACTGTGATGATAGGGGAGGGCAGAGCAGACAAACCCCTCTCCCCCCACTCCACCTCTCCCACACCCTCTCTCTTAGTGTCTGCGCGTGTTACCCCCCTCACTCTCTCCTCACTTTTCTCTTACCCCTTCTGCCATGCGCGCTTTGTGAAAATCAGTAACCTTTATGATCTAATTTAACCGGACACTTGGCAACAGGCGTGGGAGGCATGTATAGGTGGCCCACGCCTCCCCACACACACCTTCATGACAAAACACACTCAAACACACCCATGACCTACCTAACATTCCCTAACTTGTGTAAAATCTCACTGCTTGAAGTGACATTTGGTATCTGTGACTGCCTGTGTTATGCTCGGTACAGGGCGTCACTTGCATGGACTGTTATGCTTGGTTAGGGCCTCAAGCACATGCACTCTGGTTATGCTCAGTGCGAGGCCCTGGTGGTGGGTGGCGGTGGTGGTGGTTGCGCGTGTGTGGGTTTCTAATTATTTGGGTGCAGGTGTCAGAGAGTGTGATTAGTTGAGTTAAGAGCGTGTGTGGCAGCCAGAGAGAGAGAGAGAGAGAGAGAGAGAGAGAGAGAGAGAGAGAGAGAGAGAGAGAGAGAGAGAGAGAGAGAGAGAAAGTCTATTTATCTTCCTCACTAACTCTAAGTAAAGGCAAGGCAGTGTGAAGCTATTAGACGACTTGAAATGTCTTGTATATACTCGTGTGAGACTTGCATTATGGCACACATTTACTCTTTTGTCAAGGGACAGAGAATCTCGTAAACTGAGTCACTCACACACGCACAATGGTTTGCACATGTTGAGGAAATCTTAAGAAAATTGGTTAGTTTCCCGCCCAAATCTTGCTTGCCTGCTGCTGTTTGTTCTTTTGTCCTACTCTTTTTGTCTTGGGTTATTTTCATCTCTCTCAGAATTTGTCAACAGGGAAATGCTAAGTGAGGGTTGCATTCTGGGTCGTCATAATAGTGTGACCTTGTGTACATTCCCCCCCCCCTCTCTCTCTCTCTCTCTCTCTCTCTCTCTCTCTCTCTCTCTCTCTCTCTCTCTCTCTCTCTCTCTCTCTCTCTCTCTCTCTCTCTCTCTCTCTCTCTTAAAAAATAATAGTCATGTAGCATATATGATATTTCCTACATTAATTACTTCCGTGTTTATTTGCCTCAGTCTTGTGGCAAAATATGGATCAACTGTTGCACTTTTATTACATTGTAAGGATATAAATATTGCTGAAAGAGTCAACAAGAGCGAATCATTAATAATACGAAATGTAGCTACCTGCGAATTCAATAGAAAATGGTAGAAGGTCGTTTATTCTTAATATATTGAGCTACATTTTATTAAATTTATAGCTACCGTATTTGACGGCATATAAGACGCACTCTTTCCCCCCAAAAAAAAGCTCCCAAAATCACCCCTGCGTCTTATATGTGAAGGCAAGCCCTTCGACGCTCACTACAGGTGGCTGAGCGCCATCTATTGTCACTTGTGGGAAACCGCTAAGTTGTCAGTTTGTGTATTATGAGTGCATACCAGCTTAATAATATTTTCTGCTATACATAAGGTGCTTTGGCTTGTGTTGCAATTTTTTGTAATATAATGATAGCTTGCCATAAAAGAACTATGCTGAAATATACTAATACACTAAACCTTTTTTTTTTCCCCTGAATATGCCCTGCTAAATTGGGGGTGCGTCTTATATGCCGTCAAATACGGTATAGAGGGGAACGGGTGGCTCTGGTTCATTGCTTGTCTTGTGGTCTATAGGTAACGAGTTTGATCCTGGCTTACGGTTGCTTCTTGGTGAGACAGCGCTCTCTCGTTAACCCTAGTAGGACTACATATTTTTTTTATACCTAATTAAAGTATTCTTATGTTCAAAATTCCTGTAAACTTTAAGCCCTGTAGTAATAATCAATTCCTGATATAAATATGATTATGTTGAATGAGGTTATAATACAATAAACTAAATTTGATTAACACAAACATAAGATATTTAGCGAAAATTTTATTAATACTATAGTATATAACATCAAAATAGGATCCATATACATCAAAAAAATATTAATCACAATAAAAAAGACAATGAAAATTAGTGACAATTCATCATTATCATCATCATATACTTACACTTTACTTTCCACAATGTATAGAAAAAAAAAAGTATATATAAACACATACCAAGAAAAAATATCCATCTCTATTCCCACAAGGTCAAAGATGGAGGTAAAAGATGACCTAACATTCCCCTTTATTAACTCAGGTCACTTACAGCTCACTCAGAGGTCACCATTACTCCTTAACCCAAAGAGGAATCAGTAGGACTCTTTAGTAAGTGGTCAGAGGAATCCTTATCTCATCACATACTCGCAGATATCATCATAATGTAGTTTAAGGATGCTTGTCTCATCCTCTACGAGCTGAATGGATGCTTTCTCCTCTTTGTGTAGCTGTAGGATGCGTCCCTTCTGTAGAATGGTAGAGGGAAGGATGTGAGGCTGATGTAAGGGTAAGATATACATGTTTTGGGTATGTTTGTGTGTGTTGGGTATGTTTGTGTGTGTGTGTGTTTTGGTTGTTAATGCAAGTTAGTGTTTTATTTAAGGTTTAGGAATGCTATATATACATGTAACTTGATATGAAAAGCATTTGTGTTATATATCTATTATTATATATTTATTTATCTATGTCTCACCTTTTCTTCCCTTCAGAAACTCCCTTGTAAGACTGTACTTATATTCACATTGACATATCTATTCATATTTTGTAATTTTCATATATAATCTTAAACTTTTTATACCATTTTTCATCCTTCTCATTCATCAATATACATAAACACACTTACATTCTCTATCTATCTATCCATTTATGAATTGATGAATAGAAAACAAGAAGTAAATAGATAGATACCATAACATGACTTACGGCTACAGGTTATAACTAATTAATTACCTTCTCCCTGTGGTATTTCCCTCCCTTGTAATTCTTGTTAATGATCCACACTCGTAAATTTTCTCGAACCCGGGGCGGAGCTGTCATCTTCATCTGCTTAGTTTTTGTTTTATTTTGTGTTTCACTTTCTTCCTCTTGTCTTCTTTTAGCTTGTGGGTCCCGAGTCCTTCTTTCGCTTTCCTTGTGGTCCTGAGTTCTGTCTTTCCTCTCTTCTATATTGTATTCTTGTTTGTTTTCTTTGTATTTCTGTCTATTGGTGTCTTTTTCCCTGTGTCTTCTTTGCCTCTCCTCATCTCTGTCTCTATTTCTGTTTCTTTCGTTATCCCTTTCTCTCTGTTTATCGGTGTTCTTCTCTCTTGTGTCTCGTTTTTCAGTCTTTTGTTCTTCTCTCTCTGCCTCTCGGTGTCTCTTTCTCTTGGCTTCCTATTCTTCTCTTCCTCGCTATTTTCTTGATTCCCTTTCACATTCTCCGAGTCAGTGTTTCTTTGCATTGTTTCACTGCTGCTTGTCTTTATTCTTTGTCCTCTGAGTTGCCTTTCTGTCTCTGTCTCTGTCGCCCTCGCTGTCCTCTTTGTTGTCCTCGCGGCGCACTTTCTTCCTTGCTTCGTTCTTCTTCTTTATTTCTGCTTCCTGGTGGTGGTGGTGGTGGTGGAGAGAAGTCAAAATATATTAGTGTTTGTTCTCTTTTGTCTATATTTCATTCCCTAATATACTTTTCCTCTTTCCCTCTCTCTCTCTCTCCCTCTATTTATTTGCTTGTCTCCTTTCATCCTTATCCTTCCCTAACACACTTTTCCTTCCTCCCTCTCTCTTTCCCTCTATTTATTTGCCTTCCTTCATCATTCTTATCCTTCCTATCTCCTTCATACTTTTCCTTCCTCCCTTCCACTATCCATCATCCTTATCCTTCCTCCCTCTCTCCCTCTATTCATCATCCATTTACCATCCTACCTTTCTCCTCCTTTAATCTTACCTTAAACTTGTCGTACATTTCCTTATTGATGACTCGCGAGGATTCCTTGTATTCCTTCTCCGTGGCCAACCCGTATGTTTCCCTCCACCTCCCTCACCACCACCAGGGCCATCGATGCCCTTACCAGCACATGATCCTCATCCACCACCTCCACCTGAAAGAGAATGACAGTGATAGTGGAGGTAATGATAATTTTTCCACCTTCAAAACACCACAACTATTATTCCTCTCTCTCTCTTTGTGTTTACGATTTAAAATATTTCCGAGTCATTGAAATAAGACAGAGAAATGCACGACAACTCACCACTCCGTATGTGCCTCTGTGACGCCCACTGTGGAGGAACACGAGGGAGCCTTTAAGGATGAGTAGCTCCTCCTCGCACTCCCCTCCCGCATCCCCTTCCTTAGTCTCGCTTACGCCTGGCCTCCCCTCACTTGATCCCAGGGTATTGTAGGAAGGATCAAGGATTTTTATAACCCTGGAGGAAGATATGGCAGATAAGACGGTAAAATAATAATAATAATAAATGAGACAGAACATTTTACGAAAGCATTTCTTCGGAGTCTAAAATATTAGCAGGAAAGAAATAAGACCAAGAATCTAAATAGCAACATGGTGAAAAAAAGGTTCAAACATGGATTCAACTTTGCAAAAATAACATCAAATGATTAAGAACATAATTTTACGACCCTCACTTCACACCCAAAATCCACTTACGACACCAAAACAGAAAGATGGAAAAGGAGAATACATTGAAATGACATCAAATATATTACTTAAACACCATAATAAGTGAAGTGTAGTGGCATTAAGACAAACCTTTTCTCCCGCTCTCCAATGGCCTCGGATTTCTGCCATCCCATTCCCCTCAGGACGGCTGGGACGAAAAGGAGGAAGAGAAGGATGTCAGAAAAAGGATGTGAGACAAATTAAGAATAAGCATAATGAGGAAGAGAGGATGAATTGAAGAATAAGCATAATTAGGAAGAATTTTTTTTAGTAATGCAAGAATATGGAAGACAGAAAATCCTGCTGATAAATATATGAATTAGCATAATGAGGAAAGAGATGATAAATATGTAACCAAGGAAGAAGAAAAATTAAGAAAACCAAAAAAAAAGATAAATATATGAATTAGCATAATGAGGAAAGAGATGATAAATATGTAACCAAGGAAGAAGAAAAATTAAGAAAACCAAAAAAAAAGATAAATATATGAATTAGCATAATGAGGAAAGAGATGATAAATATGTAACCAAGGAAGAAGAAAAATTAAGAAAACCAAAAAAAAAGATAAATATATGAATTAGCATAATGAGGAAAGAGATGATAAATATGTAACCAAGGAAGAAAAAAATAAGAAAACCAAAAAAAAAGTGGAAATGCAGTAATTACCACACAGAAAAATGAAAGAAAAAAATCCTACGACAAAAAAAAATTGAAAAAATAAAATAAAATAAAATAAAAATTAAAAATCAAGAAAATAAAATAAAAAATAAATAGAACGTCAATTCAGATCACCTCATCATAGTCATCTAACGAAGACTCTTTACCACCAGGGGAGCTGTGAGGGGGTCATCGTTAAGGGCGGCAACAGGAATGGTTACGTCCTTCTTCTCATCCCGAGTCGTCCATTCGTCCAGCCTCCTTCTGCTCTCTGCAAGGATGTGACGTGAGGTGAGGTTAGGTTAGTGACGTGAGGTTAGGTTAGTGACATGAGGTTAGGTTAGGTTAGTGACGTGAGGTTAGGTTAGTGATGTGAGGTTTGTAAGGCAACTAAGACTCGGACATTCATACATTCATAAATAAATTTCCTCGTTGTTCAGGATTTCCGCGGAATATTTGATTTTGCGATTTAATATCATCTTAAACTCACTTACTATCAACTAACAAGGGAAAGAGAAAATAGATAAAATAACCTTTTTTCATCACTAATTTACAAGAGAAACACAAATTAAATACAATAACTTCCTTTTCCATCACTAATTAACCAGAAAAACACAATAAAATAATTTCCTCCCTTATGAACTTACCTTTTAGGAGGGCACGTTCAGCCTTCTCCTCTAATGATAAAAGTTTACTGTCCTCCTGCACCTCTTGACTTGCCTCCTCCTTCCCCTCTTCCCCCATTCTGCTCCCTTCACCCTGTCCTCCTGGTACAGTTGGGCGAGTCAGCTCAAAACTGCGGATCTCTTAGCTTGAAAGAGCAGGATGACTAGCTGCTCTTCCTCCCCTACATTCTCATCCCTGAAGGTAAAGTAGTTAGGTTAGGTTAAAATATATTTCTGTATATACTCTAAAGACACTCGGAAATTGTTATATGTGAATTATTTTTAAGGATCCTCGGAAAATTATTTAATTTGAATATGATAACGATACATGGAAATTTATATAAATATTTGAATTCTTTTAGGAAAATTGTTATATTTGAATAATTTTAGGATTCTCGGGAAACGATTTTGTTTGAATATTTTAACGATACACGGAAATTATTATACGTATTTGAATATTATCTCGAGTTTCCGATGTAAATTAGTCTATTCAAAGATTTTGCCTGTCCATTCCTATTATTAATTGTCCATAGAGATTAATTAGGTTATAATAGGTTATTAGATTAATTTGGCTGTTAGGAGACTGTACGTGGCTGTTGGGAGACTGTGGCTGTTAGGAGACTGTACATGGCTGTTAGGAGACTGTGGCTGTTAGGAGACTGTACGTGGCTGTTGGGAGACTGTGGCTGTTAGGAGACTGTACGTGGCTGTTAGGAGACTGTACATGGCTGTTAGGAGACTGTACGTGGCTGTTGGGAGCCTGATTGTGGCTGTTGGGAGACTGTACGTGGCTGTTGGGAGACTGTACGTGGCTGTTGGGAGACTGTACGTGGCTGTTGGGAGACTGTACGTGGCTGTTGGGAGACTGTACGTGGCTGTTGGGAGACTGTACGTGGCTGTTGGGAGACTGTACGTGGCTGTTAGGAGACTGTATGTGGCTATTAGGAGACTGTATGTGGCTGTTAGGAGACTGTACATGGCAGTTAGGAGACTGTATGTGGCTGTTAGGAGACTGTACATGGCAGTTAGGAGACTGTATATGGCTGTTAGGAGACTGTACGTGGCTGTCAAGAGACTGTACATGGCAGTTAGGAGACTGTATGTGGCTGTAAGGAGATTGTATATGGCTGTTAGGAGACTGT
Organism: Metacarcinus magister; assembly: GCA_029783475.1. Taxonomy (NCBI): domain Eukaryota; kingdom Metazoa; phylum Arthropoda; class Malacostraca; order Decapoda; family Cancridae; genus Metacarcinus; species Metacarcinus magister. The sequence continues at coordinate 4,207,121 of JAPQNM010000013.1, read as the reverse complement.
ATGTGGCTGTTAGGAGACTGTATGTGGCTGTTAGGAGACTGTATGTGGCTGTTAGGAGACTGTATGTGGCTGTTAGGAGACTGTACGTGGCTGTTAGGAGACTGTATGTGGCTGTTAGGAGACTGTACGTGGCTGTTAGGAGACTGTACGTGGCTGTTAGGAGACTGTATGTGGCTGTTAGGAGACTGTACGTGGCTGTTAGGAGACTGTATGTGGCTGTTAGGAGACTGTACGTGGCTGTTAGGAGACTGTATGTGGCTGTTAGGAGACTGTACGTGGCTGTTAGGAGACTGTATGTGGCTGTTAGGAGACTGTACGTGGCTGTTAGGAGACTGTATGTGGCTGTTAGGAGACTGTACGTGGCTGTTAGGAGACTGTATGTGGCTGTTAGGAGACTGTATGTGGCTGTTAGGAGACTGTACGTGGCTGTTAGGAGACTGTATGTGGCTGTTAGGAGACTGTATGTGGCTGTTAGGAGACTGTATGTGACTGTTAGGAGATTGTACGTAGCTGTTAGGAGACTGTATGTGGCTGTTAGGAGACTGTATGTGGCTGTTAGGAGACTGTATGTGGCTGTTAGGAGACTGTATGTGGCTGTTAGGAGACTGTATGTGACTGTTAGGAGATTGTACGTAGCTGTTAGGAGACTGTATGTGGCTATTGGGAGACTGGACTGTACGTGACAGTTAAGAGACTGTACGTAGCACACAGAATTCTACAGACACGTAATCCTACACACACACACACACACACACACACACACACACACACACACACACACACACACACTCACACACTCCTACGAGTCCTTACACTTTGAGGGAATCGTGATCAACCTCTAATAAGACTTGTTTGGTATCCTTCACCTCAGCCCTTCCTTCGTTCCTTAAGGCTGAGGACTGTAAGGACTTCTTCTGTCTTCTTAATGAAGGATAGAAAACATTTCTGTCCATTCATCCTAGTTAGAAGTGTGAAAATCCAAGTTAAATGCGAGAGAAATTCTTCGTTCTTGGTGTTGTTTAGGGCTGCGACGATTCAGTCGATCATATGAGCCCTGGTGAAGTCCTGTGAGGATGTCACAGGCGTGTTAGCTGACCCGTCTTCTTCAGGAAGGCGCTGGTGAGACGGATGACAGCTGGTTGTCGCGGGGGTGGACGCCTGCTGCTGCTAGCAGAGTGGGCAGGTCAAAGGTGGTGACGTTCAGGGCCAGGAGTTGGGAGCGGAGTTCAACACGATGAGTGTGGTAACGCGGACACTGTACTAACAACTGAATGTTCCTGCACCACGGGCAGTGTGGGTCAAGGGACAGACGCAGGCGATGCAGGTGAGCCGTGAGTGTTCTGTTCGATCTTGATCTTGATCTTGATGTCACAGGTGACTTGAAAATTTCCTCCAAGTCGGGCCTTTATATCGGCAGCTCCTGTGAGGGGAATAAGGGGGAAAAAAAAAAAAGGAAAATACACAGAAAAAAAGAAACTAAATAAATCAAAGATGCATACTCTAATTACATGCCCTAATCTCTCAATCTCGCATACCACATTTTCTCCAGGAACTCTTTCACCGCATCAATCATCCGTTCACTCGTCTCCTCACACAGTCCTAGCAACAACGCCATCCATTCCCTTCCAGTTCTTTCAGTCACCTCATTCATTTCACGTCCCATTTCTGCCAGAATCACACGCATCATTTCCATTCTGTCACGGTCATACTTTTCGATCTTGATGTCACAGGTGACTTGAAATTTCCCCCAAGTCGGGCCTTTATATCGGCAGCTCCTGTGAGGGGAATAAGGGGGAAAAAAAAAGGAAAAATACACAGAAAAAAAGAAACTAAATAAATCAAAGATGCATACTCTAATTACATGCCCTAATCTCTCAATCTCGCATAGCACATTTTCTCCAGGAACTCTTTCACCGCGTCAATCATCCGTTCACTCGTCTCCTCACAGTCCTAGCAACAACGCCATCCATTCCCTTCCAGTTCTTTCAGTCACCTCATTCATTTCACGTCCCATTTCTGCCAGAATCACACGCATCATTTCCATTCTGTCACGGTCATACTTCTCGCATTCTAGTACTACATGCTCTACCGTCTCATCCTCTCCCATATCACACATCTGGCATACTTTGCTGCGGGACTCTGACCATCTGTAGTTCCTTGCATTCACATCCATACTCTGTGCCCTAGCTCGGAAGAGAAGATCACCACCCAGGCTTCCATCATACCACCTTACATACATTGGGGCCTCTTTCTCTCTGTACCATTCCAAAGTCTTCTTTCGTTCCATCTCAGTCTTCCACTTACTTAGTCCCACACCTTTCACTGTTTTGTCTATCTCGCTTTTCCACCTTTTCACATCCCACTCTAACCCTTCTCTACTTTTGTTCATCACCTTCCATTCATACAACCATTCTCTCCCTTCACAAAATTTATGCACCCACCTAACGAGCATGCCACTCCTGTCTACCATGTTCAGAAGGCGGAAGTATTGCCTTTTGAACGGTACTTCCTGATGTTTACTTTTTGCGGTCTGGGTCTTATATAAGTTTTAAGTTTTATAAGTTTTAAGGTATTAATTCTTTTATTTTATTGTTTCTTGTCTGCCAAAATTTATATAACACCTTTTTGTTTTCTTCTGCGGTGTGGTTAGTATATAGGATGTTGCCAATCAAAGGGTCTTCATTTTTTTGGTAGAGCTGCTGCAGTGTTGGGTTTTTTCTCCTTTCTTGGCTGTATGCTGGGCAGTGCAGGAGGAAGTGTTTTAAATCTTTATTGTAGTGCCCGCACATTATACATTCAGTAGCTTCATTTTTAAACCTCTTCCTATTGGCCAAATTCATTGCATTGCTTCTACACTTAAATAGTAGTACTGAAGCTTTTCTGTTATCATACACTGTTTCTTGGCCACCCATTTCATTTCTCCATTCTTTATACCATTTCAGACTTGTTTTATCGTCCATTTCTTTCTTCCATACTTTTGTATCCCACATTCTTACTTTGTTTCTAATCTCGTCCTTTGTAACCATACTTCCTCTTATGTCAATCAATTTTCTGTCCTCCATTAAACCTTTTATCCATCTATTCTTCTTCCCCTGCACTCTCATCTCTTCCACCACTCTCGCATTCAATATATTCCCTTCTCCCCTCAAAATGTGCTGCAAGTACTTCAGCTGCCCTTCCATTATCCTTGCCTTTATTCTAGATATTCTTATCTCTCCCCTCAGTGTGGCCGAGGCGGAGGTGGGTGAGGGCAACATCTAGGACGCGGGATTGTTTCCGTAACCACGGCTGTGGAGAGGAGTCCCTACGGTATTGGCCCATGGATGAGATGTGGAGGGCATCATAGAGTGTGTTGTCCCAGGCAGAGCGGCAAACCCGAGAGATGAGACGCTTTGCCGTGGAGAGAGGAAAGGGGAGAGGTGTTATGTTTACCTCCGACAAGTGCAGTATTGAGTCCCGCCGCATCGACAACCCATGAACGGCAAATGGACTCATGCTGACTGACGAGTGACGACGGCTGTGACCCGCCAGCAGCTGCTGCCACCCATGCTGTCGACCACATGGACGCCACCACCACTGTCTTCAAGCGGACGCCACCACCACTGTCTTCAAGCGGACCCGCTCTCCTTCTCCCTCGTCTGGTAAGGACCACGAACACTCAGCTAAGTCCAACAGATGCAATGCTCGTTCCTTCGCTTCAGTAGCTGCTTCACCACCCTCACCTAACGCTAGAGCTGTGCCCCCACGCCAACCTCAACCTCTGAAACCCCATAGCTCAAAATTCATCATCTTCTGCTCTGCTGAGGGGAACACGTGCTTTATTCACCCTGGGAAAGTGACCAGGGCAATCTACTCTTCAATATTTGCTAAAAAGTACATAGAGAAGACTCTGACCATCACAGGTGGCAGCAGGAGCATAACATTTGAGGTAACTAAGCTCGATAACCTCACTCAACCCCCGAAGTCGGTAACCACGCTGGGGGAGTGGTCTGTCAAATGCTGGGTTGTGACAGACGATGACCCCACCTACATGTTCGGGAGAATATACCCAGTATCCTCCGAAATGTCCACACAGGACATACTGACAAACCTAACCGTACTTAATGATGCCCCAACTCAGATTATTGATGTTTTCAGCCTCCCAGCTTTTGTGAGGAAAGGGCAGACGATGGCCAATATGGCCATTTGTATTAAGTTTAGGGGCCCCTCCCTGATAGGATTGCTCTTAACTCAGCGGTGTACCATGGTAGGTCCCACACCCTCCCCTAGGAGGTAGGGCAGGAGGTACTCCTTCTCCCCACACCCCTATCACCTCGCCCTCTAGCCCAATCCGATCCTGCCTCCGGCGCTCCATGCCAAATCTATTCTCCAACTTACTAAAAACTCTTTCATCAATAGAAAATGTCAAAGTCTTTCCAACTCTAACTCTTCTCGTGATTTCTGGCATCTAGCCAATAATATCTAACAATTTTACTTCCTCATCTTTCCCTCCTTTACTTCAACTAGATGGCCCCACAGCTGTCTCTTTTTTCTCTAAAGCTGAACTCTTCGCTCAAACCTTTGCTACCAACCCGCCCGGTGGTGTAATGGTAAGCATGCTCGGCTCACAACCAAGATGTTCTGGGTTTGAATCCCAGGCGGGTGAAGACAAAATGGGTTTGTGTTCTTAAACGCTGTAACCCCTGCTCACCTAGCAGTAAAATAGGTACGAGAGTAAGCCAAGGGTTTGTGACCTTGCAATCCCGGCAGGAAATCCTATCCTCCTGTGTGTGTGTGTGTGTGTGTATGTGTGTGTGTGTGTGTGTGTGTGTGTGTGTGTGTGTGTGTGTGTGTGTGTGTGTGTGTGTGTGTGGTAATGTGAGTGATATGCGTGTTATGCACCAACACTGGTGCCCTACGCACTTAAATAAAAAAAATGATAAAGATAGGGTTAACAGGGGAACAAGGAGGGAGGAAGGGAGGAGGGACGGTGTCAGACACATCAACCATAAGGTCCAAACTTTCTTTGGCATTAACAAAAAACAAATAAATGTGTGTGTGTGTGTGTGTGTGTGTGTGTGTGTGTGTGTGTGTGTGTGTGTGTGTGTGTGTGTGTGTGTGTGTGTGTGTGTGTGTGTCTGTGTGCGCGCACACATATGCTTGTACATATGATTAACTACAAAAACCAGAAATATTCTATAACATGCCATATATGGTAAATAGGCATTTTACTAAAATCCCTAATGTTTTATTATTTATTTTAGTTTTGTTTCTTTTATCCACTGTTATAGCCACTCAATTGTGTAAAAAAGGATTTAACAAATGGGATACAAAAACAATTACTCAAAAGATATAATTATTATTTTCCAGGTTTTTTTTATGGCGTGCTGACAAAACTGTGGACTGCCGGGATTTGGGTAGCAATCAGAAGATGCAAGTGGCTCAGCATGATGCTCCAGTGAAGACAGTTCATTGGATCAAAGCACCAACGTACTCCTGTATCATGACTGTCTCTTAGGACAAAACTTTAAAAGTAAGTAAAATCACTTCCTCCTCCTCCTCCTCCTCTTCACATTCCTCCTCCTCCTCTTCCTTCTCTTTCTTCTTCTTTCTTTCTTTCTCTTCTTTATTTTGACAATAATTTTATTGTTCACCAAATATTTTTATAATCATTTACCTCTCCAGAATACTATTAGTGTTGGTCGTTGTAGGAGTAACAAAAAGAAAGTGTTGAAAAAAAAACGCTCACATTCACACCAGTACAGAAGCACACACACACACACACACACACACACACACACACACACACACACACACACACACACACACACACACACACACACACACACACGCATATGCACACACACGCACAATCGTTGATCAGGATTACTTTATATAAAACATAACATAGGTATTTGTGAGTATCAAACCTTGGAGTGAACCATCCCTCTGAGACCTGCTCAAGGTTCATTCTTTTCTTGATTATTAAATAGTTTTAATATTCGCTTCTTGTAGCTCGTCATGTGTATTATATCATTATAATGTTGATAATACTGTACTTAATCCGTTTTACTTTGTTCATAAATATATTTACCCTTGTATTGGGAATACACGACCTGACCACACATTTTGTAGCCGAGTTGGAAGTATAGCCCAAGGACTCTTTGGTGTAAATATTATGTAGTGTAATTGTTGACATGACATCACTGTTTGGGAGGAAGTGAGAATGGGAAGTCATGACGTGTGCGATGGGAGTAGTTGTGTCGTCGTTGTTGTGAGAGGGTTGTTCCGCGGTTGTTCGTGAGTTCTGTGTAGGTTTTTGTGTTTTTTGCTGTGGGCCGAGTGCGGTGTGGAGAAATTTTCGAGCTGTTTGGGGACATCGTTTCTGCTGGTGTGAGAGTGTTTGGTTTAAGTTGGTCGGTGGGGGAGTTGG
>JAPQNM010000013.1:4190709-4193209 GCA_029783475.1 Metacarcinus magister | reverse complement strand
CACCACCTTCACTATCCACATGGCTGGCTGTATGGTGGAAGGATGGCAGCAAGTTGGATGAGGACTATATTTCAACTTCTTATTTTGTTGGGTGACGTTGATACTTGTGACTACTAGTGGTGAACAGCATCGGATAACACCCACCACACGTCTCGCTGTCAGCCCTCATCTGGGGCCTCTCAGGGTAATACCATGACTCACTGCTATCCTTGACTCCACTTAAGCAAATCACGTGTACAGTCGCCCAGAAAAATTATATTGCCTCTTACGTATATTTTCGTTCAAAAATTAGATTGACAACCCTAACAAGTGGAATGAAATATCCTTATAATTTATTAGGAATGTCACTATTTTTGCGAATTGTTACTGTAAATGAACTAGAAATAAATTACAATTGATAATTAAATCTAGTTATTGAAAAACAACCATCTAATCATGATATTTCATTAAGAATTCACATGGAGGTTTTCGCTAACAAAGAAATTCAGTCAAAAGATACTAACTTTTATAAGTAGAATTCATACATGCATAAAACTATGTATTCATGATGCTCTTAAATATCGCGCAAAATACAACAAAAAAAAAAAAATGTGTATGAATTGTTTAAACATTCTGCATCAAGAATTATGATATGAAATCTACATATAAACTTTCGCTTGACGATGACATCATCAAACAGGATGTTCATTAAGGTATTTGTAATAGGCTATTTAACGTAATAAGCTATAATCATTATTCATAGTCTTCACATAACGGTCGGTAATAGGCAATAATGAATATATCTTCAAATACCAGTAATATGTTATGATTAATATATCTTTAAATAATAATGATGATAATGTTATAATTAATATATCTTTACATAATGATCATAATAATGTTATAATTAATATATATTTATAGAATGAAAATACTGGTAATAGGTTATGATTTATATATCTTCAAATAATATTATTAATAGGCTATAATTAATGTATCGTCTTTAAATAACGGTAATATTATATAATTAATGTATATTAAAAGAATGATAATGGGATGCAATTAATGTATTGTCTTTCAATAACGGTAATATAATATAATTAATATATATTAAAAGAATGATAATGGGATGCAATTAGTTTATCGTCTTTAAATAGCACTAATGGAATATAATCAATATATATATATATATATATATATATATATATATATATATATATATATATATATATATATATATATATTAAAAAATGGTTATAGGCTATAATTAATATAGTCTCTAAAAATTGGTGATAGAATATAATTAACAATTTCAAATAATGAAAATAGGCTTTAATTAATAAAGTCATTAAATAACGGTAATAAAATAAAATTAATCTATTTTGAAATACTGGTAATAGGTTATAATCAATATTTTCAAATACCGGTAATAGGCTATAATAACTGTCATCAAATGCTGGTACGTAATAGATTACTAAATATGTTTTCAATTTCTATAATAGGATATAACTAATATATTATCTTCACATACTGGTAACTAATCTATGATTAGTGTATTGTCATTGGAATTCCAATACTGGTAATTAAGCAAATATTGCTATGTCCTCCTTATATACCAGATGCATTGTCTTAATACTTCATCTGAACAATTATTTGCATTCTAGTAATGTATGTAAAATATGTTATTATGGATTTTAATGTTATGAATAATTGTGATAAAAAATAAATTCAGGCAATAATGAATGGCCTCGGTGGTGTAGTTGCCAGAACGAAACAATCTGAATTAGGCACCATCATATTTTTGTCCGACGACGTACATCCCCACATATCATCAAAGCCTTCGCCTCAGCATAAACTTTCCTAAAGTATGTTTCTGTGCGAGGAGAGAGGGGCCGCTGTAGTATTTGTTTGTTGTTGCTCTTAGAAGTGATGACGTTTGTCCTAATAATTATAGTAATAATGATAATAAGAATAATGTTGATGAAAATTATAATAATAATAATAATAATAATAATAATGATAATGATAACGATAATAGTAATGATAATAATGATAATAGTAATAGTAATGATAATGATGATAATGATTATGATAATGCTGCGTATACGCAATAGGCAGGACATACAAAGATAATCCAGTAACTCCACGTTTACTGAACACACACAATACAGTCAACACGAGGGCGTAGGGAACACGAGCCGGGGTGAAGGCCTGCGTGTGGCAGGACTTGAGGTAACACTGCGCAGGCCGGAGGAACAGGAGTAGGGACTGATGAATGTTTAACTATCTTGCCCGGCCCTCGTTCATGTTGGGGAAGGTAGTGGAGAGGATTCCCCTCCCCCGCTGAGAGTTGAGGACGGCAGACAGAGCCCCCAGCGTCACCAGCAATAGGAGAGATCGCCGAAGCATAATGATTCGGAGGCTGCACCAATCTGCCAGAACGGGTAACAATGGGACTGTGAGGAGAATCTTCAGTCGAAGAATCTGAAGAGGACATAGAAGAATTAGGTGAATGACATCC
>JAPQNM010000013.1:4178209-4185709 GCA_029783475.1 Metacarcinus magister | reverse complement strand
CTCATGACAGTCTTTATGACTCACGGACTTGCTGTGACAACAAGTAATATGTTAGGCACCGTCCCACTTGGCCCTCCCCTTACAGGGAAAATTTGTTCAGGTCAATCTAGCACACTGTGTACCAGCACAGTTATGAGTGCTGTATTACCTCCCCCTTCGTTTTGAATGTACTAGCTAGATAGATTGTGTTCCTGCCAGCAAATGAAACAGTATGTAGACAGAATACGTGCAGCACAACACATGGGACGACACACTTACCTCGAACACAGTGGCAGGTGACAGCACGTGAGCGTATGTGGCAAGTGTGGCGGCGAGGCAGTCATTGCCAGTATATATAGGCATCTGTCCTGCCTCGAGAGGACCAACGCCGCTGTCTTGTATCCCTTCACCCACGCGGCGACCTCCAGGTTCCTGCATGACGCACTAGTTTTGACAATAATGCAATGCAATGGCAGCGGCGTCATAGATCCATAAATGTTTAGCATTGGCCAGGAAATTACCGGAACCACCTCATTGGTGGTAACGCGAACACAAAATTGGAGGCACTGCAAGCCGGGCCTGGCCGTGACAGTAATGGAAGGAAGGTGAGGGAATCTTGCTTTTGTAACTTGATGGTTGGATAGAATGTGAAGGCTGTGGACACTGTAGAGCAGTGGTTCCCAAACCAGGGGGGCATGAGGAGGATACAAGGGGGGCGTGAAGTCATCTGCTCAAAAATCATTGTTTAATAAGAATAATGAAATAATTCCAAGAACAAGTATCTCCTTTTGCATACGTGCAAAGTATAATTCTATCAGTCACCCAATTTCGTTTGATTATACCCCTTTTCTTCTACATATCTTTGCGAAGCAGGGTTTTCAGCTGAAAACAAAACAGTGCAATCGACTCGATGTAGAAAATTACTTGCGTTGTGCGCTGTCATCCTTCAAGCCTAGAATTTGTGATCTTGTGAAAAAGAAACAGCAGCATCCATCTCACTGAAATAAGCTATTCACGCCATACAATTCATGCAGTCGGTTTTTCATTTCAGTATTTTTATTCAGTTTTCATATTTAGTTTGTGGAGCAGTGCATATCTTGGTTTCAGTTATTTACTGGAGTAAGTTTCTTTACATTTCAGTGCTGAGAATTTGAATAATTATTTACGTGTCATGTCATCATATTTCATATTTAGTTTATAAAATTGTGCCTATCTTCGTTTCAGTCTTTTTACTGGTGAAAGTGTCTACATTTCAGTATTATGAAAACTCATTATATTATGTATGGGCAATGCCTTCATATTTGATTATTAGGTAGTTGATGGAACTGTGAATGTCTTGGTTTGATTTGTTTACTGGAGTAAGTGTCTTTACATTTCATTATTATGAGAACTCGAAATGTTATGTATGTACATGCCATGTCTTTATACTTTTATATTTAGTTTATGAAACTGTGCATATAATGGAATCACTTTACTTATTAAATTTGTTGTATGTTCATTTCAGGCTCATAAGTATTTCTAACTATTATATGCCATGTTTTCAAAATATTTAGTTCATGAAACTGCAAGTCAATTTTGCCAATTTGCCAATTTTTAAACTTTTTTCGCTCCCTTTGAATCAAATGTTTAGTTACTTAGTAAAATGCCTTGTGCCTGTATTATTTGTTTCATTCATTGTAATACAAGGAAAAATCTGTTTTCCTAAACAGTGCTAAGATATAAATACAAGAAAAAATATATAATTTCATATAAATACAAAAAAGAGGGGGTGGGGGCGTGCGGGTCTGCTGGAAGCAAAAAGGGGGCGACATGTAAGATAGTTTGGGAACCACTGCTGTAGAGGAAGAGGCAAGAGTTTTGATTATGTTCTTGCTAACAACATTTTTCGTTCGTACAGAGTTTTTGACCCAAACACGGTCTACTGTCAGAAAGCAACGCCTCAAAGGGTCTCCCCCTTCAGGAGCATCTGCAACATTCGTGCAGAAAAATAAGGCATACCAAATGGTAGTGGAGCACCTCCTTCAGCTAGACTAGCCTGGGTTACAGGAGAGCGGTCCTTCTTTCACAAGATGACCTTCAACCTGAGGTTCCAACGTGCCATCATGAGGTCTAGATAAATAAAGTGGAGCTAGGCGCAACAAGGGCTTAAAGTAAATTTTTCTATGATGTACTTGCCTGCGGCAATATAAATTTATTATTTGTAAATACATATACAATATACAATAATAAATATCTCGTGCTAAGATGCTGACTCTGATAGCGTTGTTCCACTATTTTAGTTTATGGTTGTTCCACTATTTTAGTTTATGGTTTTGAAATGAACGCCTATTTCGTAGTGGTATACAAGGATCTACAGTTCAGTTTAGTTTACTGATGAATAGAAACCATGCTTTATTAATGTCGTTGCACTCCGAAAGTACATACCTTCCAATCTACATTTACTAAAATTCCTATAAGTTTTTTGAAGTCTAATCTACGGTAATCCAGTATTTTTTCTTTACTCTCACTTTTACTTACTTTATTAATCTGGATATGGAAAATTATCACCCGATAGACACTGGTATTTTCGCGTCACTGACAAGGCTTTCTTCTGTCGTAAGAATAATATCCAGGATGTCATTGCCTCTTGTAGGTCATTCGACGTATTGAAATAGAGCGCTTTCTTTAAGATTCGTGTAGAGATCATGTAGCGAGTGTAAATTTAATGATTCACCCCATTTGGTTACTGGTAGATTAAAGTCGCCGAATATTATTCATTAATTTCCGCTATTTGCTCGAAGAGTTTATTGTTAATGTCTCTTGTCTGCAATGGAGGTCGATAAATAAGACACCATTATTTTCCACGAGTGTTGTTTAAGGTAAATATGAAATGTATTAATGTATTCTATTGTATGTTTTGAAATTACATTTTTTTTTTTTTTACCTTTAAAGGATACTGGCTAAGGGACTAAAAATACGTTAAAAAAATCCAGCTTGTCGCCAGACCCTGTAAAGGGGACAATAGGAGAAATAAAAGCAGGGCGTGGAGGTCCAGTTAACATTTAGGTGTCTTGACACTCGTCTATTGAAAGATTTCAAGTCATAGGCAGATGGAAAAACAGACAAATTAAGATAGTTCCAGAGTTTACCGGTGTAAGGAATGAAAGAGTGAAGATACTGGTTAACTCTTGTATTAGAAAGATGGACAAAATAGTGATGAGAAGAAGTAGAAAGTCTTGTTCAGCGAGGCTGCGGGAGGGGTGGAGGCATGCAGTTAGCAAGTTCAGAAGAACAATCAGCATGAAAATAGCGGTAGAAAAAAGATAAAGATACAACATTGCGTCGGTGACTTAAAGACTCAAAACAGTCAGTTAGAAAAAATCGCCACTGCGACACGAGCTTAAGGCCGTGGTCACATCTTACGGTCACGCACGTAGTTGACCGTAGTGGGTGATGACCGTAGTTGACCGTAGTAAACCGTAGTTGACCTTAGTTAAACATATCAAAAGTAGTTAGGCGTAGTTAACCGTAGTTTGAAAGTAGTTGTCGAACCTACTGCACCCTACTTCAACTTAGTTCACCGTAGTGGCACTACGGTGAACTACGTTCAAACGAACTACAGTCAACCACGTGCGTGACCGTAAGATGTGACCGCGGCTTTGAGCTCGTGTCACAAGGGCGATATTTTCTACTACAGAGTGATGCCTGTAGTGGTGGCAAAAAGAGCGCATGTTGTCACAATAGTTTCAGCCACGGTCAAATGACTAAAGTTTATTTTAATTTGGTTGCGGGTTTCAGCATTTTTCAGTAACATCTTCCCGAAACCAAAATAAACACAATGGATCATGCAAGAAGACGTCGTGTTGCTGTACTTAGCCTTAATATATGTATTCTAGCGCGCACGCACGCACGCACGCACGCGCACACACACACACGCACACGCACACGCACACGCACACACGCACACACACACACACACACACACACACACACACACAGAGAGAGAGAGAGAGAGAGAGAGAGAGAGAGAGAGAGAGAGAGAGAGAGAGAGAGAGAGAGAGAGAGAGAGAGAGAGAGAAGGAGAGAGAGAACTGTCAGTCATCGCATGCAGACCGGAACACGTAGATTTTATTGTCTATTGCATCGGCTGTTTGTCTGTATTGTCAGCTTGGGAGTATTGTTTAGTGTTTTGTGATTGAGATGGCCAAATGGAAACTGTCCTGGGTTCCATTACCGCGCCATATCATTATGTCTTTGAATGGTATTCAATACTATATGTGAGTTGATGGTTCCGGCTTCAATTTACTTGCTATTATTTTGTAAGGCGCAAACTACTAATGTTACCGCATGTTTAACTTTTTCGGAAACGAACATTTGACATAACTGCTGATTGTGAGTATTCATCCTGTTGTACAATATATATATATATATATATATATATATATATATATATATATACATATATATATATATATATATATATATATATATATATATATATATAAATATATATATATATATAAACGCCCCTGGTCGCCATCTTGAAGTAAGGTTCCCCAGCTATTTGTAAGTACAATAAAACAAACTTTACCATATATTTACGGAAAGTTGTTCCAAGTCTGTCTTACTGTACATTATATTAATTTTCCATTGGTCAACTATATACATTGTTGTGTTATTCACATATTTTAAATTTTGCTTGTGTAACTGTAATACTATTCTGCCATATTCTTCTGAGTTCCATCTCGTGTTACCTTATACGGACTATAGTGATTACGCAGACACAGTGTTACACAGCGTATGACGCCTTTATCTAGAGCGTTAACATTACTCTGAATCTTGGTGCCATATAGTTCAAGGCCTGTAACTATTTTTTCTTGTGTGCAACATATATTTTATATGCCCATGTGTATATGTTCCTATGATTTTTCTTGCATCTGAGGTCACCGCTTGTTAGTTTATATTTCTAACTGAGTTCACCTTAAAAACGAGCGTCAACCCGTTGTCTGTCACGAAAATTTTCCTCAATTACCACAAATTCAACGCACAAAGCATGTAGCAGCTGCCCTCTCCATACCTGCACATCACTGACGGGCTCTTAGGTAGCCCGTGTCCTTCCCTATGAAGGACAATAGAAAACAACAACAACAACGCACAACATTGACCGGCTCTAAATAACCCGTGTGCCCCTTAGATGGGGACACAATAGACAACCAACCAACCACAAATTCACACTCACTTGCCAGCTGTCACACTGACGAGATGTATATGTTCCGCTCCGCTCTCACTTTGCTAAGCAGTAGACACCTTCACCCTTAGTGTTGTTTTTCTGCTGGTTTTGACCTGAGCTTTCCGGTTTTGCCCTTAGAGACCCTTGACACACCCGACGGTGAATCCTGAAGGAGTGGAGGCGTAGGCCACTCCATGAGGGGGACCCTTAGGGTTGCTTATAGGGGGTGTCAAGGCGGGCCATAGGGACGCTGATAGGCTAGGTTTAAGCCCTACAAGAGGCAGCGGCGGGGCTAGTGCGACGCCCTATAGAGGGTGGCTAGTATAGCCCTCCCGCCGCTGTAGGATAGTGCCGGGTTATTTATATATTTTTTTTCTTTTCTCCCTAGCTAGTTGTATTACTGCTCGCGCAGTCTGGTGTAGGTAGGGAACTAGGGTTTGAACATGAGGGGTGGGAAGGCTTCACGCCTTCCCCGTCCGACGGGCACGTCCACCTCTACCCAATCTCCGTCCTCCCCTGTTTCTGGTCTACCTGTTACGGTAAAGAGACCTCACCGTACTTCGTTCTCGAGTACTGACTTCACTCCCTCGGTAAATGACCACCAAACTACTGGCAAGGCTAAGGTGGTTGTTATGCAGTCTGCAAATTCACACCTTCCTACTGCTTCGCCCTCCTCTGCTGAGCTTGACCGTGCCTCTCGTGTGGGAGACAAGATCAAGGGCCGCCTTTCTACAAATGTAAATGCCTCTGCTACCTCTGTACCTCCTGCTACCTCTGTACCCCCTGCTACCTCTACTACAACTACTGATACCACAGCTGGAGCAAAGACTATAAAAGACCCTTAATAGTCTTTGTAGCTGGAGCCTCGTTACAAGCCCCCCCTAACGAGCGCCCCACTCCTGGTGAGGGCTTCTCCACCCGCTCCCCCTTGTCTGCTCCCTCTACCTCTGTTGCCACCCTTTCCTCTCTGCTGCCGGAAGATGTTCACGACCTGCCCCCAGCCTCTACTTCTATCTCCACCGACCATCCTTCAGATATCAACGACGGGTTTACACTTGTCACCACAGGAAAGAAGAGCAGGCCACGTAAAATGACTAAGGCGTCGGGAAACGCCACACACTGGGAACAAAATTGCTGGGAACAATGCTCCAACCCTGCTCCCCGCACCACCAAGCCTGTGGTAGGTGTGGCTCGCCCTCAGCCGCTGCCAAACGCGTACCCAGCTTTCCGCGTCCCAGCTCAGGAGGGGTATGCGACGAGCTACGACGCTGTGGCAGCCCTCGAGGAAGATCATTCACAGCTAAATATGAAGAATGTCATCGGGCGGGATGGCAGCTCAGTTCTCCTTCCCAAGGACGAATACACCTACCTCACCTTGGATGCTCTAACCTCCGACTCGACTCCTGCTCTGAAGCTAATTTAGCTTGACCCCAAAACACAGCTCACCAAGGGTGTTCTTCCTTTGTACTCCTTTGTACAAGATGAGGACCTGCTCTATCTCAAACATGTAGCAGCTGCCCTCTCCCTACCTGCACTTCACTGACGGGCTCTTAGCTTAGGCTCTTAGCGTGTCCTTCCCTATGAAGGACAATAGAAAATTAACAACAACCCCAAATTCTTTTAAACATTATTCACAATATGTGTTCACAGCGAGCCAGCGTTAACACCTTCAAAATTAGAAATGGATGACTGATTACATGATTATCTAAAATTTCATAGTAGGTACACTAGATGCCTACCTTAAACATTTATAATAGGAATATTGTTTGCCTACCTAAACATTAATAGTAGTTACATTGCTTGCCTACCAAAAATTTCATAATGGGCCCATTGTTTGCCTACCTAAGCATTTATAACGGGCATATAAGCATGTCTTGTCACATATTTCAACAAGCACATTAGAATGCCTTTCACATATTTTTACAGGCACATCGGATGCCTTCTAACATACTTTTTTAATAGGCACATAACATGTCTATTTACCCATGTATAACGGGTACATTGCATACTTTTTACCCATTTATAAAAGGTACATTTTTTTTTACCTAATTACATATTGAAAATATGTATTTTTTTTCTTATCTAAATATTCACTTTTGGCACATCACAACACTATAGATGCATTACATGAACAAGTACACAAATAGTGATTTCACTTGGCTTGTTTTGCCTCTCCTACTTTATATTTCCTACTGATATGTCTTCATGTACTATCAATTTTGCACATATGTATGTTTATTTTAAGGCTTTTATATTTTCACAACATTTTACATGTTACCCTTATGAGGTCATTTTTAGATAGTCTTAGCAAT
>JAPQNM010000013.1:4168209-4175709 GCA_029783475.1 Metacarcinus magister | reverse complement strand
CGTTGCGAACTTCGTCGAAGCAGTCGGTGCAGGCAGTCCCATTAGGCCTACAGCCACACACACATTTTTCTGCGGCAGGAAGGAAGAAAGAGATGTGTTACTTACAATCCCATTTTAGGGGATTTCAATGTTCACCACCAGCTTTGGCTTTCATCTTCTTGCACTGACCAACCTGGTGAACAAACCTTCAACTTTGCTATCCTTCATGACCTAGAGCAGCTAGTGCAGTTCCCTACCCGTATCCCTGACCGCCTTGGAGACACGCCCAACATTCTTGATCTTTTCCTAACTTCCAACCCTTCAGCTTACTCTGTTAAACTTTCCTCTCCGTTGGGCTCCTCCGATCACAATCTTATTTCTGTTACCTGTCCTATCACTCCAGTGCAGCCTCAGGACCCGCCTAAGCAGAGGTGCTTCTGGCATTTCAACTCTGCTAAGTGGGAAGACCTGAGGCAGTACTATTCTGATTTTCCTTGGGATGATTATTGCTACCATGTCAGAGATCCTTCTCTGTGTGCCGAGCGCATAACAGAGGTGATTATCTCTGGCATGTAGCTATACATTCCTCATACTTTCTCTAATACTAAAGCTAAAAAGCCCTGGTTTAACTCTGCTTGTTCTCGTGCTGTCAATGATAGAGAAGCGGCTCACAAACGGTACCGTAGCCATTCATCTGCTGAAACTCATGCCCTATATATTTCTGACCGTAATCATGCCAAATCTATTCTCCAACTTACTAAAAACTCTTTCATCAATAGAAAATGTCAAAATCTTTCCAACTCTAACTCTTCTCGTGATTTCTGGCATCTAGCCAATAATATCTCTAACAATTTTACTTCTTCATCTTTCCCTCCTTTAATTCAACCAGATGGCCCCACAGCTGTCTCTTCTTTCTCTAAAGCTGAACTCTTCGCTCAAACCTTTGCTACCAACTCTACTTTGGATGATACTGGGCATATTCCTCCTACTCCTCCACCCTCTGACTACTTCATCCCTAAAATTAGAATTCTTTATTATGACGTTTTCCAGGCCCTCTCTGGCCTTGATTCTCGGAAGGCTTACGGTCCGGATGGAATCCCTCCTGTTGTTCTCAAAAACTGTGCTTCCGAACTCGCTCACTGCCTGGTCAAACTCTTTCGTCTGTGTCTCTCTACTTCTACCTATCCTTCTTGCTGGAAGTTTGCTCACATTCAACCTGTCCCTAAAAAGGGTGACCGCTCCAATCCTTCTAACTACCGCCCTATAGCTTTGATTTCCTGCCTTTCTAAAGCCTTTGAATCTGTCCTTAACAAGAAGATAATGAGGCATCTATCAGCTCACAACCTTCTCTCTGATTGCCAGTATGGTTTCCGTAAAGGCCGATCTACTGGTGATTTTCTTGCTTTCCTAACTGAATCTTGGTCATCCTCTTTTAGGGACTTCGGTGAAACCTTTGCTGTCGGCCTTGACATATCGAAAGCCTTCGATAGAGTCTGGCATAAATCTTTAATTTCTAAACTACCCTCCTACGGATTCTATCCTTCTCTCTGTACCTTCGTCTCTAGTTTCCTTTCCGACCGGTCTATTGCTGCTGTAGTGGACGGTCATTGTTCTTCTCCTAAAACTATCAACAGTGGTGTTCCTCAGGGTTCTGTCCTATCACCCACTCTCTTTCTATTATTCATCAATGATCTCCTAAATCTGACTCAATGCCCTATCTACTCCTATGCTGATGACACCACCTTGCATTTTTCAACGTCGTACAACAGACGCCCAACCCAACAAGAATTAAATGACTCAAGGCGAGATGCTATAGGACGCTTAACTTCTGATCTTTCACTTGTTTCTGATTGGGGCAGAGCAAACCTAGTTTTGTTCAATGCCTCAAAAACTCAATTTCTACAACTATCTACTCGACATAACCTTCCAGATAACTATCCCCTCTTCTTCAATGACACTCAACTTCCCCTCTCCACCACATTAAACACACTCGGTCTATCCTTTGCTAAAAATCTAAACTGGCAATTTCATATCTCTACTCTTGCTAAATCAGCTTCCAAGAAGTTAGGTGTCCTATGGCGTCTGCGTCCATTTTTCTCTCCCTCTCAGCTTCTTGCTCTGTACAGGGGCCTTATCCGCCCATGTATGGAGTATGGCTCACATGTCTGGGGGGGCTCAACTCACACAGCTCTTTTAAACAGGGTGGAGTCTAAAACTTTTCGTCTCATCAACTCTCCTCCTCTAACTGACTTTCTTGATTCTTTAAGTCACCGCCGCAATGTAGCATCTTTATCTATCTTTTACCGCTATTTTCATGCTGACTGCTCTTCTGAACTTGCTAACTGCATGCCTCCCCCCCTCCCGCGGCCTCGCTGCACAAGACTTTCTACTTCTTCTCATCCTTATTCTGTCCATCTTCCTAATGCAAGAGTTAACCAGTATCTTCACTCTTTCATCCCTTACACTGGTAAACTCTGGAACTCTCTTCCTTTGTCTGTTTTTCCACCTGCCTATGACTTGAACTCTTTCAAGAGAGGAGTGTCAAGACACCTCTAATGTTAACTGGATCTCCACCCCTTCATTCTATTCTCCTACTGTCCTCTTTACAGGGTCTGGCGACAAGCGGGATTTTTTTTTACTTATTTGTTTTCCCTTAGCTATTGCCCTTTTAATGTAAAATTACAAGCAGTGGGGGAAAGTACACACACACACACACACACACACACACACACACACACACACACACACACACACACACACACACACACACACACACACACACACACACACACACACACACACGTACACCCTTACCAAAGATATCATTTAAGGTCTTCACCTTATGGTGACCATGTCCTCGCCTATTGTGCCTCTTGTGGGCCTCTGCGGTGCTCATCAGTAACATCACCGCAAATAGCAGCACCGCCAGTAGCGTCAGGGCGCGGCTCACATGCATGGAAGTCTTCATGGCTCACGGACTTGCTATGACGACAAGAAACATGTTAGGCAGCTTCCTACTCGGCCCTCTCCTTCCTGCCGAGCTGTGCTCTGTTCGTGCCAGCAAATGTTGCAGTTCATATGCAGTGTACGTGCAACACAGCACATGGGGCGGCACACTTACCTTGAACACAGCGGCAGCAACAGTGGCAGGTGATAGCACGTGAGTGTGTGGGGTAAGTGTGGCGGCGAGGCAGTCATCACCGTGATATATAGGCAAATGTCTCCCCTCCCGCTAGAGGACCACTGCTACTGTCCTGCACCCGCTCATTCATGCGGCCACCTCCTGCTTCCTGCATGTCGCACTTCTGTGCACAACAATACACGATAGCAGCGTCATAGAGCCGGAACCACCTCGTTGATGGTCACTCGAACACGGAAGTAATGGAACTACAGGCCATTATCCAAGAGCAATGAAGAATGATTATGCGTGATAAAGGTGAGTGAAAAGAAGTGGTTAATACATGAGTAATAACGTGACCTTCACGACTTAAGGAGGCGGTTCACACGCCTTTAACGACCTTAAAGGCTCATTCACACATATCAGTGATATGTCAGTGTCGCGTCCACTAAGTCAGTCAGTGTCAGTGAAAAAAATATATCGTTACTTTAAATTCAGCTGACACATTCACACATGGCCGGTGCAGTACCGTTTTTTGACTGTCAGAGTCACTAACACTGACCTGACACGTCACTGATATGTGTGAATCGACCTTAAGCCAAGTAAACATTGTTCAAACGTTGTTAAGAAAGCTAACAAATTGGTTGGCTTCATCGGAAGAACTTTTGACTATAAATCTGAAATTTTTTTCCTCACTATTTAATGCACTTGTACACCCTCATCTAGAATATTACACTCAGTTCTGGTCACCATACTATAAAAAAGATATTGATAAGCTGGAGAGAATACAAAAAAATGTTACAAAAATTATCCTTATATTGCGAAACAAGCCTTACGAAGAACGACTAAAGGAGCTGAACTTATTCAGTTTATCCAAACGTAGGCTACGAGAGAACCTAATTGAGATACTTAAAATTATCCGTAGCCTTGACAATAGTAAACAACTATGACAACATAAACGACTATGTAACTACCGATCTCACAAACATCAATCGTAATAATGGTTTCAAGATCATTGGTAAGCGTTTTAGATCGAACTAAGTGAAGCACTTTTCTTTTATAGAATCGTGAATATTTGGAATTCTCTCCCAGCACATATAGTTAACAGTAACACAATAGAATCGTTTGAAAAAAATACTTGATAAACACTTAGCATCCGTTCATCAAATCGAGTCATTCCCACCAAATCATTCATGCGTAATTTTTATTTTTCAGTGGTAGCAATAGCCGTAGATTACTCCTATTTTTCTCACTTTCATATATTTAAATTCCATGAGAGTTTGTCCATACTACATGGTTTTCCGGCCAGCTTCGGCTGGAGGGAGGGGTGGGTGGGGAAGAGCCTTCCACTTTGCTATCTTTTTTATCTTTATCAAGTAGGCTACTACGGTACCGTAGCCATCCATCTGCTGAAATGCATGCCCTATATATTTCTGCCCGTAATCATGCCAAATCTATTCTCCAACTTACTAAAAACTTTTCATCAATAGAAAATGTCTAAATCTTTCCAATTATAACCCTCGTGATTTCTGGCATCTAGCCAATAATATCTCCAACAATTTTACTTCTTCATCTTTCTCACCTTTACTTCAACCAGATGGCCCCACAGCTGTCTCTTCTTTCTCTAAAGTTGAATTCTTCACTCAAACCTTTGCTACCAACTCTACTTTGGATGATAATCGGCATATTCCTCCTATTCCTCCACCCTCTGACTAATTCATCCCTAAAATTAATATTCTTCGTTATGACGTTTTTCATGCCTTCTCTGGCCGGATGGAGTCCCTCCTGTTGTTCTCAAAAACTGTGCTTCCGAACTCTCTCCCTGCCTGGTCAAACTCTATCGTGTTTCTACTTATACCCATTCTTCTTGCTGGAAGTTTGCTCACATTCAACCTGTCCTTAAAAAGGGTGACCACTCCAATCCTTCAAACTACCGCCCTATAGCTTTGATTTCCTGCCTTTTTAAAGTCTTCGAGTCTGTCATTAATAAGAAGATAATGAGGCATGTATCAGCTCACAACCTTCTCTCTGATTGCCAGTATGGTTTCCGGAAAGGCCGGTCTACTAGTGATATTCTTGCTTTTCTAACTGAATCTTAGTCATCCTCTTTTAGGGACCAGCTTTGGCTTTCATCTTCTTTCAATGACCCACCTGGTGAACAAGCTTT
This sequence comes from Metacarcinus magister, assembly GCA_029783475.1. Lineage (NCBI taxonomy): Eukaryota > Metazoa > Arthropoda > Malacostraca > Decapoda > Cancridae > Metacarcinus > Metacarcinus magister. The sequence goes on along the minus strand of JAPQNM010000013.1, from coordinate 4,170,445 downwards.
CAACTTTGCTATCCTCCATGATCTAGAGAAACTGGTGCAGCATTCTACTCGTATTCTTGACCGCTCTGGTGATACGCCCAATATTCTCGACCTTTTCCTTACCTTTAACGCTTACTCTGGTAAACTGTCCTCTCCGTTGGGATCCTCTGATCACCGCCTTATTTTAGTATCTTGCTTGGGTCTATTCCATATGACTAACGACGTCCCGCGGGCAAAAAGGGTAGCATCTTATATATAGTGAGGCAGGGAGGAGGCGGGGGAGAGGCGGATGTGTATGAGGGAGTCAGGTGGATATGACCGATGATTTAATGAAAAATGCAACAATAAACAAATTAATCGAGCTCAGCCACGCACAACTAGACCTCTATAGGTGTGACTGTAATATTCCTCTTGCCCAACATAATTTTTACCCCATCACGGTGAGCTTTACTCTTTCAAGCCACGTTGCTTCCCATGATTGTTTCCATGTGTTCCTGTTTCCTGTAGGTTGGGGGGGCGGATGCTGCGCTATGTATGGGGGAGAGTGGAAGGAGGTGTTGGGGTGCCGCCTATTGTAGTAGTCGGATGGGGAGGGTGGCGTATCCTCAATTATGTAATTCGTCCCAGCAGTTACGTCATATTATCTGTCAGGCAAGTGCTTGACATGGCCAAACCATAATGTGTGGGACTATGGACCGTGTAAGAAAGCTTCATGTGAATCATAATGTTACGCAAAGTGAGGTCGTTCCGCTTCTCTCAAGAGTTTTCCAGGAAACTTTGAGATAATGGAAGTGTAGTTGAACTCTTGTACTACGTAGAAAGGTGGACACGAGAGGCAGGACAGCATGTTTGCCTTGGAAGAGAAGGAGGAGGAAGCACGGTACGTTCCGAGGCAACACGTATAAAATTGTAGTGTAACGTTTTGTCAGCCGGATCAGAATGTAACGCTTTGTCAGCCAGAAGAGAGAGAGAGAGAGAGAGAGAGAGAGAGAGAGAGAGAGAGAGAGAGAGAGAGAGAGAGAGAGAGAGAGAGAGAGAGAGAGAGAGAGAGTAGCATAACTAGACATAAACACACTGGATGTTCTTGTCACACACACTATAACTCTACATAACACTGGATATCAAACACAACAATCACACTCATTCTAATAACTCCAAACATTGAAATCATACAAGTCACCATACAATAGTTATAGTGAAATCAATTCCCGCTACTTCTAACCCATACTAATCTTCGTTTGTCAGGCAAAAGAAAATGTGAATAGAAAGTTGATTACATTTTTGTTTTAATATTATTTAGTGGTTAGAGTAATGGTTTTCTCATCAACTTATTTTATCCATTATAAATTTTTTTTCTCGGTTCGTATCTTCAAATCGAGGGTTTTTACCTGACCAAAAACAGGCTCAGCAAAGTTGTTCTGATGGCTGTTGAATCAGACTTTATGAAAACAATTTGACTAAGAGAATGTCTGCTTTAGTGCAAAGAATTTTTTATTTATTATTTTTTTTTCTATATCATTAACCGTTGGCACCAGTAGGCATGGAGGCACAGATGAACTTGCCTCGCCTGTTATTTGGTGTAGGTTTTAGAATTTTTATAGTGACGCTTCGAATGATTAAGTTCTCTCTTGAATATGTTGAGAACGAGTGAGGCTTATTACTGCTACAGCCTCAGATGCATATTAACGTTGTAAGTCCCGTCTGAAGACAGTGACAGCAATTTGGGTAGTCTTTGGTCACTCGGCGGTGATATCAAATATTGAAAAGTGATCAGCGGATATCAGGGATTCGAACCCGGAACCCTAGGCTGCCATGCCCGAACGCTGACCACTACACTACCGAATGATCCATTGATCAAAACATTTATTAACGCTTTATGGAATTTTCATATGAAGGCCGCCACTCTTTCACTTCACCTCTGACAGATGGCGGTGGTATATTTTTTTTTCTCTCTCTCTCTCTCTCTCTCTCTCTCTCTCTCTCTCTCTCTCTCTCTCTCTCTCTCTCTCTCTCTCTCTCTCTCTCCTCTCTCTCTCTCTCTCTCTCTCTCTCTCTCTCTCTCTCTCTCTCTCTCTCTCTCTCTCTCTCTCTCTCTCTCTCTCTCTCTCCTCTCTCTCTCTCTCTCTCTCTCTCCTCTCTCTCTCTCTCTCTCTCTCTCTCTCTCTCTCTCTCTCTCTCTCTCTCTCTCTCTCTCCTCTCTCTCTCTCTCTCTCTCTCTCTCTCTCTCTCTCTCTCTCTCTCTCTCTCCTCTCTCTCT
>JAPQNM010000013.1:4153209-4163209 GCA_029783475.1 Metacarcinus magister | reverse complement strand
ATTTGCTAGTTCAGGATGCATCATTTACTCTCTCTTTGCACAGGGAAGCACATTCCATCATCATTGTGTATTGTCATCACTCCCTTTACCCATTAAGGAAGGTTGTTGCTGGCGGAAAAAGTAACTAAGAAAAATAATTGATTATATACTCCATGAGCATTTACTTATTATTATAACTAAAAACTACATGGAATATAACAACTAAAAACAAACATCAAGGCTCTTTTGCTATTTTTTAAGTTAAAAGTAATTTTTACCAAACATTTTGTGTTGCCACGGTATTTTTTTTTCTCTCTCTCTCTCTCTCTCTCTCTCTCTCTCTCTCTCTCTCTCTCTCTCTCTCTCTCTCTCTCTCTCTCTCTCTCTCTCTCTCTCTCTCTCTCTCTCGTGTGTATTCATTAACAATGTGCAAATACCTCCTATTCTGGGTTAAAAGACTTGCTGTGACATTTTGGTCATGACAATTTTCCTTCCTCCACATTTTCAAAGATCCCCACTTATCCACTTATTTGTATGGGTATGCTGGTGGCTAAATGAAAACTCACTAGACTTGTCTAATTTATATTGGAATAAAAAGGGTGCCAGACAGGCAGGTGGTGGTCTGAAGGTGATGTCAGCGTTGAAGGTGTCTGTTCAGATTGCTTTGGGAGCTGCCATTTTAAGAGCTGGAGAATTATGGAAGGATCTTTTCCTTAACCTAAAAATGACTATTATGTACAGTATGTACAGGTTAATTTAACGGTAAGAACCTCAATGGCTCTTATTAGAAAGTTTGTATACTAAACTTGATGGTAAACGGAAGAGAGGCCAGAGATGTTGACACAATGGTGTCTTGTGGTATAAAGAGACCAAATAGATGTCATGACGACTGACTTTGAATTGGTGAGTCCTTGAATACAGGATAAGGTAAAGATGGAGCACATGCTGTTGATGTGCAGAGCTGCGGGCACTCATCTCCCGTCACTTTGGCCTTTGAGCCTATGGTGGAAATTAATCCATTACCCCTGGAGACAGAGCCACTGTAACATCCGAGTTTACACAGTGAATACATGCCTAAATTCTTCCTCTTATATTTTACCATTATAAATAACTTGATTTATAACACAATTATTCATTTAGATATCCCTAATTTCCAAATTTTAATTGTTGGGAGGATGAATAATTCCGACAAACATCATTGATTCAACCAAAGTTAGAATATGCAGAAGTGATTTGGTCACCACATAAATATAAGGATATAAAGAAGATTTAGATAATACAAAGCGCAGCTACAAAAATTACTCCAAGCCTGAGAGATTTACCATATGAAGAAAGACTTTCTAGGCTGAAACTCCCAACTCTTGAGAAAAGAAGAGAAAGGGGAGACTTTATTGCAGTGTATAGAGCCTTAAAAGGTCTGGAAAAAATTGACAGAGAAGATCTATTTGTGTGGGACTACAGAACTACAAGAGGACACCAGAAGAAACTAGAAAGGACTATATGCAAGAGAGACATAAAGAAATACAGCTTCCCATATAGAAGCATAGAAAGGTAAAGTGGCAAACCTCCACCCTTTGCTGCAGCTGTATTACCTATACATGATAACACATTGCCGATCCACTCCTAGTAGTTAATGAGCTAGGCTCATTCTTTAGCTAAATCAGTAGTGGATTTCATCTCCCTCCACAGTTCATTGATATAAAACAAAACAAAACCCAATCACCTTCTCTATCATTTATTCCTTATTCCATACCCATTCTTTTCCACTATGGTTTATACCCTCTCCCTTAATTTGCTCTTCTGCATTTCTAATTCCCACAAGTCTGGTACACCTGATTGTGCCTCAGTGGTGCAGTGGTTTGTATGTCTGACTACGAATCCGCTGGCCTGAGTTCGATCCTGGATGAAGGCAGGCGGCGCACAGCTCACCCATCTGTTCATCCTCCCAAACAGTTGGTAGATAAATGGGTGCCTACGGAAACCTTGGGAAGGTAAACTGGAAAGTCGTATGTCACAGTAGCCCTGTGTCCCGGGGTAATGGATTAATTTCCACCACAGGCTCAAAGGCCAATGTGACGGGAGATGAGCACCCGCAGCTATGTGCAGCTATAGTGTGTGCCACCACTTTACCTGGTGCACCAACTTACGTCTTACAAACCCCTTTTTTTTCAACACTTTGCTACTCATACTCATAAAGCTGGCTGTTGTGTATATGTATGCAACGACACAACTTGGTCTCGTGCCCACGTCCTTGAATCATACATACATACACATACATACAATACGAGCATAGCTCTTTTCCTTTGTGTTACAACTAGGTAAACACACACACACACACACAACTAGGTAAATACATACACATTATGATTCAATGGATTAAAGAGAACACAAGATTTAGAGGTAATGAAGAACCATCAAGACTAGATCTATTGACAAAGGAACTGGAAGTGATTAGAAAAGTAAATTACCAATGCCCATTTGGAGAGAGTGACCATGTACTTATTGAGTTCAAAGTAAATGATAGCATAAAAGAGGGGAGGGAAGATACAATTATGGTAAATCTCATTGAAAAATTTTGTAAATTTGTGAGGCATGATTGCTTGTTTCTAAAATCATGCTGTGAGTCTTTGATAATGTTGTTCTTTTTTCCAAGTAACATACAATTTTGTCTCTAAAGATTGACTCCATCAATTTGCCTACTATTGACGTTAAACTAATTAGACGATAATTACTGGAGTGAGATTTATCTCCTTTTTTTAAGATCAGAGTGATGTTCGCTAATTTCCAGTCACAAGGGATTTTACCAGTTCATATTGATTTATTGAATATAATGCAGAGTGGTTTAACGTGTTAGTTTTTAGCCTCTTTTAGTATTCTCAGCAAGATCTGGTTTGGAACAGGTGTCTTGTTAGTTTTCAGGTTATTGATTGCACCTAGAATATTATTTTCATGGAATGCACATGTGTATAGGTAACTGTTATTAACAATTAATTGTTTTCTTTAGTGAAAACAGACGCAAAATAATTACTTGATACGTTAGCCATAACGAATTCGTCTTCGGTATGTTCTCCGTTGGCTGTTGATAAGAGATCAATAGTTGAGGTGAGGACTTTCTTTTTTCTTATATAACTATAAAATTCTTTAGGATTCAATTTGCACGAGTTTGCTACATGGAGTTCGACATTTTGTTTACTTTGCCTTATCAATTTTTTTGTGATACACTGTAATCTATCATGTTCAAGCTTGTTGTTATTATCCGTCGTTGTTTTATATTTTTGATACGCACACTTTTTAGCTAAAAGGCTGTTCTTTATATCGTTGTTCCACCATTTAGGTTTATTGTTTTGTATTTTGCGTCTATTTCGTAGTGGAACACAGGATTCTAGGGCTTGGTTTAATTTGTTTGTGAATATTAGCCACTCAGTGCTTATATCGTTATGATTCAAAAATTATTCCATACGCACCTTCTAAGTGTATTAAAGTTTGCCCTTCTGTAAACTGGTATTTTTTCTTTATTTTCTTTTACATTAGATTTCTCTATTTCAATGTTGTCTGTAATCACCCGGTGGTTACTCAAATTAAACTCACATCCTACAATAACATTGTTGACAAGGCTTTGTCCAGTTGAGAGAATACACTAGTGCCCCCTCCATCACGGGGGATATGTTCCAGGCCCTCCCGCGATAAGTGAAAATCCGCGAAATAGAAATACTCTATTTAAATACACCCTAGGCATGTTTTAATAACTTTTACGGTACTTTTAAAAGCATTTTAAGGTCTTTAAACACACTTTTAAAATAATAAAAACACATTTAAACATATAAAAGATATTGAGAGAGCAAGAGCAATGGATAACTTTTACCTTGAAGGTTGTTCACAGCCTGCACTGGTTTTCTGACGCTGATATAACTACCACATTAATAAATCAACCCAACTACTATTTGTCTCAGTATTTTGGTAAATAGCATCCTCCAGCCATCCTTACCTATTTCATTGTGTAGATCTTTTTTCTTTCTGAGTATTTAGATAGTTCAACTAGGTAAGCAAATTAAGAAATAACCGTAATATTAAAATTTAAATGATTAGGGGGTCCAGCGGGCGACACCCCCGGTTAGTACATTAAGTATGGTTAGGTTTGATTTATTTTTGGTTTGATCATTTTGCCGAGAAATGGTTATCATATTAATTCAAACACATCGATATCCATCAGAATAATATAATTTTGTCTTGAAAATAAGAGGATACTGTTTTCCAAATACTTATCCTTTTCTCTCCCTCGTTGACTGATGCGTTCACGCCGCCATCCACATTTTTCTCAAAAATTTTCCTATCATCATACCCCTACAACGTGTTGCTGTATCGTTAAATAATTTTTCACATATATTTCAGGAAATAATATAACTATATGGGGATAAGAAATTAATTTTTTTGCTAAAAAATTTCTTTGTTAAGCTCCGTTGGGGAGGTCCCCCAGCTCCCAAGCCTGCGTTACCAAAGGTTCCAATTTCGGGTATTGATACAAACAAACAACACCGCGAAAAATGACTGTGAAATCGGATTTGTTGATGGTGGTGGAGATCACTGCTCATTGGTAACGATCACAACTATAGGAAGCAACCGTGAAATCAGCCCCTTGAACACAACAGCCAATCAGCGGCCGAGAAAACAATACCGACGCTCTGATTGGCTGAATCAGTACGTACGGCTATTCTATTGTGATGCGCGAGATTTAAACTCATAAACAATGCTGCGGAATGCCACGAAATGGCGAAAATATACGCGATATAAAAAATAATAGGTCTTACAGAAAAAACCGCGAAATACGGGGACCGCGAAAAGTGAACCGCGATATAACGAGGAATTAGTGTAATGTCTAAAACATTATTTCCTCGAGTTGGGTGTTCAACATGTTGGTGGAAAGAGTTTTCAAGTAGGTTTACGTTGAGCTCATGACCGGATTGTGAAGTGAGAGGACAACCCCATTTGGTGACAGGTAAATTTAGATCTCCGAATATTATACTTTCATTTTGACAACTTATTTCCGTGAGTTGTTCATAAAGTTTATATGTGTGACAGCACTGGAGGTCAATAAATGTGACCGATTTTTATTTTACATGAATTCACTTTTAACTGAATGTATGTTGCATTGATATTGTCAATCACTTATTTTGATAATGCAAGTGGGTGGAGAGTAGATTTAACGTACAGGAGCACCCCGCCTTCTTTTCTTTGGTGTCTTTCGCTGCTGTATGTTATATTCTGAATTGAAAATTCAAAGAAAAAATATGATTGTACCAAAAATATTTTGTTGAATTATGGCTTTACTTCCCAAAATTCATGTTTTCATAAGTTTTCTTCCCCCAGAAACTGTATAAGACATACAACAAGGCACCTGAAAAGTACAAGTTCCTGAATGACATGATATACCTGGAGAAGGAGGACCCTTCCTTATTTGCTGTAGATGCTCTCCTTTGGTTGAAGAGGTGAGATCTGGAGTATGATTTTCTTTTGGGTGTTGATGTGTGTGTGGCATGCTCAATGGTAGAGTATGTGTGCTTTAGGGTGGAGATTTAAGTTATTTGGGATAGGGATAAAGTGTGCTGCCGGTTTGATTTGGTGTGTTCAAGGGTGAGGGTGTAACATGAGTTAAGATGGAAATCTGGTGTATCCATGAAGCAAGTTTTATTTTAATATTTAAAAGAAATTTTCCCTGTTTTTACATCTTGCAGTAAAGATTTAGTATTTCATGGTATAGTATACATTGTCACTTAGCGGTAGCATGAGTTGATCAATATAGTGTAAATTGTACCATGTTTTTGCACCCATTTTAAGGAAGGAAAAGTGATCAACAAAACAAAACATGAGGCATGTTCCCATAGCTTGTTTTGTGGTGCAGTCGTGTCAGGCACAAGAGATGTGTTAACTGTACATGTTCACAAACTACTATCATATTTCTAACCCTGTGGTGGGAGGTGCAAGAATACTACCACCATGTTCACTTTGGGTCATAAAAGGTGATCCAAAGGGACGGAATGAGGGGTCTCGGAATTCCCTCCCTTGTATTCTCCCCCACAAAAAGACAAGTCACAGTGGGGGAGAGGAGAGAAATGTCTTCCCAAACCCTAATCACCTTGTCTTGGATATCCCCTTTTTTATGGGGGACTAAAGCTGTGGTGGGGGCTACAAAAATCCTACCTTCGTATTCCCTGTGGATCGTAAAAGGTGACTAAAGGATAGAGCAAAGGGACAGGGAAGCCCTTCCTCTATATTCTCTCCTATGAAAAGACAGGGCATAGAAGGGAAGGGGAGAGTAAAGTGCATTTGTTCACCTGCCAGAGGTCCACCATCTTATACCAGTTTTTTGTGTGGATGCCTATCTTATATTTTTTACCTATCTTGAACACACCTAACCTACACCAAAGTAACTATGAATGTGTGTAATGTTAGTGTAATATATATTATTTAAACTGGTATATATGCAATGCTAGTTGCAGATAACCACTATTGGGCTCAAAAGCAGTTGTCTCCCTACCAATTATGAAGGTCGTGAAAGTAGATGAACCACTTCACATTTCTATCACTCCAGAATACAGTGGACCCATATCATATGTTGTGGCTTGGCAATAAACTTACTTTTCAATGTAATAACGAAGGCTTTGATCAGCGGTAAACTAGCCAGCCTGAATATTTTTTTTTTCTGCAGTGATTCAGGGGACACTCACGCTACTTGTCTATCACCGCTAGCAGCCTCATATGATATTGTCACATTTTTCCCATTATGCCCTGATATAAATTTATCTACTCACCCTTTTGAAGCGAAAAACACAGGTGGGGTTTCCACGTTAAGTTTCTTGGTAACATCACAATAAATTTCCTTGGCTATTTCCATTATTTCTTTAGTATCCACAGTTGTGCTTCACTTCACCTGCCTCCCGATATACATGCTCAATAACTACTCAGTCTTAAGCAGCATTTGGTTTGCACTTCTTTTTGTACTCGATCCTGCAGCAGAAGGTGCAAGACTCATATGTTTCTGAATATGTTCTTTTTTCACATAAATACCTTGCACTGTTGACTCAATCACTCCAAACTTCTTTGCTACACCACTCTAAGTCTCACCACTATCAATAAGCTTACATATCTCTAGTTTCTGGGTATAGGTGGAGTTTTTCCTTGGGTCGAACCTTTTTGAACCTGCCGCCTTACACTCGGCTATGGTTGGAGGTTTCATGAGTGGCATTGATGGTAAGAATGGGCCAATGCAGGTAACATAGGTAACAACAAAATTAAAGTGGGAGCTCTTATTTCACTGTGACCACAGAGGATACGTGCACTTAGTGAGATGGTGGGAAGGGTGATATGTTGTGGGAGCATCAGCCTATTACTGGCGGGGAGACTCTGTGATATCAAACCAATCACATACGCGTGCGTCACAAACTGGGTTTTTCAAATCAGCTTAGCGGATGGTAACGGGATTGACTGCGCTATAACAAGAATGTGCTGGCTTTTGATGTATGCGTGATAACAGTAAAACGTGATAGCAGTGGGATGGGTGTATTCCTCTCTTATCAGGTGATTCCAGTGTTGAGTCTGAATAGATGATTGGAAGAAGTTTTTGTAATGACACCCTGCCACTGCAATGGTGTAAATCATTGGCTGCATGTTCCTCATTCTGCTCAGAAGAATTAGCCATACTCACATAAATATTAATAAACCTGTTTATTATAATTATTACAAAATATGTAAAAAGGGGAGGATGTTAAAACCTTGGATTGCCCCCAGAGCACTGGAAGAATTTGGCTATACAAAAATGTTCATGAAATGCTCTTTAGTATTATTATTACAAAATATGTGAAAGGAAAGGGATGCTAAGACTTTGGGTTGCCCCCAGAGCACTGGAGTTCACAGTTATCTTCATCAAGGGGTTATGTGAGGAGTACAAGAAGAGCATCACCACAGACAGACTGGACCACCTTGCAACAGATGCCTACAACAGGACCCTTAAGCACTACCACTCCTGGTTAGTGCAGAATATTTTTAAGGTAAGTCATGAAATGGCTGTTTTGATAATGACTATGTTTTAGCTCTATTCATGTGTCTCATGATTCTGTTAATGGTAGTGCCAGATATTTTGTGCAGTGGCAGTATTGTAACCAATGAGGTTGAGGTACTTTGCAGAGCTGCATTGGTTATATTGGGGAGTGCAGTCACGCCACATTGGTTACCAGTAGTCAAGTGTTACCGCAACTCATAAGATAACCTTGTTAATACACCTCCAACATTTTAAAGGATTTTTTTAAGGATAATAAGTAAATAAAATTTCAAGCTTTTGGAACTGAAGAGCAGGGTGGGTACATTTATGAAGTATGTTCCTATGGTAAATATTCTTTTTTTTTTGTTACTTTCTTCTATGTATTTTAGATTACTCTAGCTTTTGGCTTTTAGTTTTTCTTTTTATAGTTTTCATTGTTAGTGGGTGCATTTTATCTTGTGACTATCTGATGCCCATGTTCCAGGAATGAAAACTGCGATATCCTAGAAGTTGTGGACAAAAACTGTATTTAAGAGAGGAAATCTAGATGTGTTAGATATAGGTGAAACACACCTGAAAAGGTGGAGTGGGAAAGACCAGGTGAATGTGAAATATGGAAAGGAATGGAAGGAGGAGTTGTGTGGCTGTGATTGGATAAGGAAAATTAAGATGATGAGAGAAAAGTTTGGCACTCCTTGTGTCTCCAAGAGTATGGAAGGGAGGGCCATGTTTGGGAAGGCTTAAATATTTGTAAGAGAAGGGTAAGTGCAAGGTGTTGTTGAGTATGTATGGATATTTGTGAGTGCACCAATGAATGAGATGACAAGGAAAGGAAATATTCAGATAAATAATTTTTGCAAAGAAAAAATAGCAATCTACTACATGGGTGAGGGAAAAGGAGGGTGAGAATACCTTTTAGCTCTACTTTCAAAAACAACTTGTCAATTCAGTTACTGAAACTATCAGTTCTATTGACTACGAAGTCTTCTGATCGTTGTAACGAGGGAAATAGTGCAAATTCTAAGGAGTATAAATGTTGATGGGAGACCCTAAAGGTTATGGAACTTGTACCTTGGTCAGATTCATTGCCTTGGGTAGTTTGAGTTGTAATCACGGCTATTCTTTACCATTCGTATTGTTTAAAATTTATAAAGAAGCAGTGATTAAGGAGTTATTAAAGTATGAGATGATTTGTGTAGCTTTGTGCATTGGCAGTATCATAACCAATGAGATTTATCTTCGGTACAATGTTGCAAGATTGCCACAAGCATACCTCCACAGCTGTAATTGGAAAAAGGCTAGCAACCAAAGGTACCCTTCCTAAAGGTAGTACCCTAGCTTATCCTCACCTTCTGATCTCACTGTTATTACACCTGTTAAGGCAGAACAAACAGGGAATGCAGCAAACATCAGCTGTCGTTTTTAGTGTTTTAATCTGGCAATCTGTGGCCCGTGTCCCTCCAGTAAGAGTACTGCATTTGCTTTGCCAGGTGCCAGTGGCCCCATAATGGGAAGGAAAAGATGGCTATGGACAGAGAGCGGCCTCCATCTTGTCCTGGGAGGTTGAAAGTATGTTTGAGAGTGGGATCAATTAATGTGAATGGTATTTTGAGGGACTGGCAAATGTAGAAAAGGATAGAGGCTGAGATAGTTGCAGTTAGAAGGGAAAATGGAGTAAATGTGTTAGGAGAGTTGAATGACTCAACGATTATAAAAGAGGAGATGCAAGGTGCAGTAAAGGAGATAAAAGCTGGGAAAGCTACAGGTTTGGTGTCTGAAAAATGCTAGCACGAGTGTAATTGAGTGGTTAGTAAGATTGATAAATGTGTTTTCTGACCAGTGTGGTACCAGTTAACTGGACAAGTACATGTGTTCCCTTGTATAAAGGGGAATGAGATAGGTGTGAATGTAATAGTTTTAGAGGTTTGAGTCTGCTAAGTGTAATCGATCAAGTGTAAGGTAGTGTGGTGATAAAGAGGATCAGAGAGG